>JARHVA010000138.1:7140000-7442843 GCA_037957365.1 Torreya grandis
CAAGTCCGTCTTAAGATACATGTTTTCACATAAACACATGCATGAATATAAGTGTAAAATTATATTCAACTTGCACAAGTGCAAGTGGATGATTCCTTAAGAGTCGCTACAAAACCAAATGGGGTAAACAACATCCATATATTAATTAGTCACATTGTAATGAGCATAATGGCTACTTATGTTACCCTAGTAAATACTCCCACCAACAAAGATAAACATTTTTGTATATTGTTGCTCAGGATTAACTTAGTGATGTTTAATGTGCAAGGAATTCCTTTAATGACCCATTCTTCATGAGTAGCAATTTCTTCAATGACAAATCTCTCATGATCTTGAATGGTACACTTGGCACTCAATTAACTTAATGATGTTTAATGTGCGAGGAATTTCTTCAACGACCCATTCTTCACGAGTAGGAATTTCTTCAATGACCAATCTCTCATGATCTTGAATGGTACACTTGGAACTCATTACATCAGGTGATGTTTACAAGGGTAAAGTAGTGAGATCCAAACAACTGAAATCTATGTTGCAAGAAATGAGAAACGAAGAAACATGATGGAAACAGAAACGTGATGAGAAACGGCATTGGGGGAGGTTGTGTAGAAGAAACCGATTTTGACATATATACCTTTTTTTACTTTTTATATAAAATTAAATATTTTTAATTACACATGGAGTGGAATATAATATAATAAGTAATTTAATATTTAACATATTTCAATAAAATGTATTTAAGATGTGTACTAATTTTTTTTATTTAAGGTCAATTTTTAATAAATTTTAATTTTAATATTTAAATATACATTTTTAATAGTTAAATTTTAACTTAAAAAAGTTTAAATATTTTATTAAGTTTTAATCTTTTTATATATAAAGTTAAATGTTTTAAAGTTAATTTTTAAAAAATAATATGAATATTTATAGGTCATTTTTAATAGAGCCTGATGGTCAAGCCTTCTTATCATGAATTATGACGATTAATTGTTTAACATTATATTTCAAATATAATTTGTAAGAGAAAAATATTAAAAAAAATTATATTTATTATAGTTTTTTTATAAATTTTGATAATTTACTTAAATTTCATTTTTTATTTAATACAATTTCTTAAAATTGTATTTAATAATTTAAAAATATGAATACAACTATGGAATTTAAGCCTTATCCAATTATAATAGTTTTTAAAAATAAATTAATCTTTATTAATAAATGATTTTAAATTACAAACCCTTAAATGAAAACTCTAAAATATTATTTCAAATACAGCTAGCCTTCAAACATTACACCATTTAACTTAACATCTAATTGTTTCATTTCATACGACTTAGAATGTAAACGGTCGTGTTCTCCCTGGTGGAAGCCACTGCAGCTGTCGAATAATGACTGAAACAGGGCTATTGAAACTATCTTGCTTGCTGTGCGTTGCAGCGCCAAAAGAAAGAGAAAATGGCCATCCAAAAATGGGTCGTCGTTACGTTTCCATTTCTTCACGTTTTAACGTGCAACGACCTCCGTATGTCGTGTTTCTTGCAACAAGGACTGAAATGAACCATCACATATAATCAATTGTCATCGATGTTGGTCATGGAAGAAATGACTACTCATGAAAAATGGGTCATTGCAGGAGTGACTTGAGTATCTATAGGCTTTGAAGTTACATCCCGAGTATCTCATGACCCTTAAAATTGCTATTGAAAAAAGTTAGATACATCCTGCCAAGCAACTGACATTCTTCTATTTAAATGGGTCTGAACGAGAAAACACATCTTAGCATTACCAATAATATTCAACTTTGAAAGAAGCCCTTGATTTTGTGAATGTGCTAAGCAGCTTGAATTCAAGAATGGAATAAAATATGCCATGGCGCATCACCATACACTACACTCACTACCCAATTTTTTGCAAGGACAACCCCTTGAACCTAATAGAGACATAAATTGCCTGGCTTTAACTATGCTGAAGAATATGCAAATCATTGCCTGGCTACTTGTTCTGGGGACGATAGATGCAGAGAGCATGGATTAAGATGTGATTGATAACCTTGCTCTGGCCATCTACGTGCGGATGAAAGGAAGTGGAGAAACGCAATGGGTAGGCAAGAAGGTTCCACAATGTTTTCCAAAAGTGACATAAGAAATGAGAATCATGATCATAAATAATAATGAATGGTAGCCTAGAATTGCTCCAAACCTGTTTGAATAAGAAGTCAGCAGCTTGTGGAGCATCAACTGTCTTGGTGCAAGGCATACAATTCTATTTTGGAAAATTGACACACCACAACAAAGATGCAGTTATGCTGATGCTGAGTTGTTGGTAGGCCACTAATGAAATCCATGGAAATGGATTCCCATAGTTGTGAAGGCATCTCTAATGGCTAATCTAATCCAATTTTCTGATTAGAAGGCTTAGTCTGGTTGCAAAACGAGAACTGACAGATGAAATCCTTAACTTGTTTCCACATAGAAGGCCAATAAAAGCTCTTTGTTTCCATTTAGAAGGCCAATAAAAGCAGCATTGCAAAGTCTTCTGCATACTAAAAGCTTCACCATAGGAGGACGCATGAGCCTCTTTGAGCAAAAGCTGGTGAAAAGGGCCTACAAGAATGCAAAGTTGGGTGAGCTTGTACACCAAATCATCTTTCAAATGTACTGTAGTTAAGGAAAGGTGTTTAATTGATCCCCGTGGTTGGCTGAAAAGAATTAATGATTGGATTGAGAATTAGAGATCATTCCACTCCTCACAAATGCACATTGGATGTCCAAGATGCTAAGTGCTTGAGATAGAGGATGACTAAGAAAATCTGCCACTTTATTGGTAATTTCCTTGTACTTGATCACCAGATGAAATTTCTGAGTATAAGATGTCCACTTCAAATGTTGATGTTCTTGAATCTTGGATTGAGAGTTCAAGAACTCAAGGGGCTGTTGATCCATGTGCAGAATGACCTACCAACTGAGAAGATAATGGTGCCATTTCTTGAGGGCAAAGTATATAATTCTTTGCTATATATGATATAATTTAGTTTGGCTTGTGATAAGGTCTCAAAATGATATGCCTATGGTATACCAAGAAATATCATTCACAATCTCAGATGGCTGGTTCAGGTCAGGGAGGGCAAGCTCAAGAGCAATGCAAAGAGCATAGTTGAAACAACTAAATGCTTGGGCAGCCTGTGGACTCTAGATAAAAGTTTTATGACAAGTGAGTTAATGAATGGGGTGGGCAACATGAGTAATTACGAATGAACTTCCTAGTGAAGGTCATACCTACGGCAGATGGAGCGGGCCACTCACAAATGATCTTGAAGTTATCCGGATCCACATGCATTCCATGCTCATCTATGAGGAATCCCAAGTGCTTGATTGAAGTTTTGCCAAAGAAGGACTTCTTTATCTTGGCTTGGAGCCTTTGTTGACGAGGACCATCCACAATGTTTGCATATGGCCCAAGTGGTCATCCCAAGTCTTGCTATAGACCAAGATGTGGTCCAGATAGACAACCACGAATTGGACAAGATGGGACCTGAAAATTTCATTGATGATGCACAAGAATGTGGCAATTGCATTGGTGAGGCCAAAAGGCATGACCAATCATGCGTAGACACCAAACTTTGTCTTGAAGGCAGTTTTCTAGACATCATGAGGCTCCATGGGGTGTTTGTGATATCCATAAGTCAAGTTGAGCTTAGCAAAGTACTTGGCTCCTTGAAGTTGATCTAGAAGATCATTGATCCTGAGAAGGGGTAGTGGTTCTTCACAATGATTTTGTTAAGAACTCAATATTTGTGACTAACAACTAATTAATTTTCTCTTTATTTGGCACTACAAGAGCAGGAGATTGACAAGGAGAAGTGCTGGGCTGATTTTTTTTTTTTCAACAATTGCTTGATTTGGCACTCTATTTCAATACTCTCAATGGATGTTGTGCGGCCGAGTGGGACATCGAGATTTTGATACAAGCTCAATTGAATGATGTATGCACCTTAAAGGAGGAAGCCATCCACGGTTGTCAAAAGCATTAGAATACACCTCAATGAGAGATTTGATTGTTGATGGTGGGAGCTTGTGGGCGTTATCTGCCTTAGCTTCCGGAATGATAAATAGTCCAAAATATATGCGAGTTGACCTGTTTAACTATAGCCCTACCAAAAAGTAAATTACTAAGAGAAGAATTTAACTTGTACGCTTTATTGTCCTTTTGCAGCTGATATATCTTGTGAAAGCCATCAACGATAACCTTCTGGCCATACTGATATTGCTTCAAGTATCAAACTATAGCCATCCAATGGAGTGGCATGACAATCAACTGTGTTGCAGAATGACTCAATGGAAAGTGTCACAAAGTACTTGTGAGTGACAAGTATCAGTTGCCCCTCCACCCATCCTGACTAGTATGGATGTGGATGCGTTGTAGTGGGCGAACGAAGACCATCCGTCAACTTTTATGAAGTCAAGTTCCTTGGCTGCAATTATCAATGATCAACTCTACCAATATGTCCTTGAATCGGCAGTTATGAGTAAATAAAGCTTCCCAATTTTCGCCATATAGTCATTGAGTACGATAATCAACTAAGGATTAGAAGTGCTGGGATTGGATGCTTGAACTTCCGAGTCTTCATGATGTGATTTTTGCTCAACTAGAAGGGCCTTGGTCTTCTTTGATTTCAAGACACAAACATTCTTCTGTAGAACGTCTAGCATACTTATGATAAGAACAATAGTTCATCCCATTGCTAGAACCCTTATTGGAGCCACTTTTGGAATTATTTTCATTCTTGGATGAGTTTCTAGGGCTTGAGAAGTTGGTTGGGGTAAGATGTACTCTTCTTCTGAGATGCGATTGAATGATTGGTCTTCTTCTTGTACTGCTTGGTTTCCACTTTTAGAGAACGCTGGTAAGCATGCCTACGGCATTGACAGTGAAGATCTCTATCTCTTCTTGGCGATGAGAAAATAAGTATGAGATGAATTTAATGTGAAGGATCTCATCAGGGTCAATCACCTCCAACTTGATGGAAAGCCGATTCAACTCATCGATGTAGAGCTAGATAGATTGGCTTGATTTTTGTTGAAGATGGAGCTAAACTACTACTCGCTTCTCTCCATACTTGAGAGAGTAAAATCACACCTTGAGATCTTGGATCAATTAACTTGTAAACGTAAGTCAACACCAAAACACCAAACCCAGGTGCTTGGTAAGACATTTTTTTTGATTTATTGTACTTCCAAATTTCAATTTCTGGTTTAACTGTAGCTTCAAAAAGGACGTGAAATTGCCATATAGTGAGGTCCTCAACGATCATGATTTTTTGAGATTCAATGAGATTAGACTGCATCTTGATGTACGACTCCAGACTGCGAATCCAAGCATCCAATTCACTCCCATCGATTGTGCTATCAAATTGGGGAGTGAATTTCTTGTTGTCCACCTTGAAAGTATATTGGGAAACTGGTGGGGCCATATGGTTAAGAGCTAAAGGTTTACTGCTTTTGTCCCATCATTTGTTGGAGTGTGTTTGCCTTCAGTTGCATAAGCTTTGTTTGAAACTTTTTCTGTTGTTGCTGTTGGCCATGTAGCTCTTGCATGAGTAGCTGAACCAAATAAGGACTTTGGAACACACCTGAGGGACTTTTTGGATTGCAAAAAAGATTCACGACTCTTTTTTGTTAATACGAGAGAAGCCAAATAGTACACAAAAAAAAACACTCCTTTATTTCCCTTTTTTTTGAATGAGAAGATTTTTGGCCTAAAAGGTGCTTAGAGGTGATATCTTTGAAAATTTATCCAAGTTCTTACCAACTTGACAACACAAGAAAAACAGGTCCATTTCAGTTATGGCTGAAACGAAAATTCTGAAAATTGATACGAATTTATGGTGAACAGTGGAAGGGTAAACCAATCAAAGAAATAAATCTATCTTCCTACAATTTCAGCTTGATTCAAAAAAATGTTACTTTGGCACGAATCACGACTGAAGAAAAAATCCGTATGGCAGCATAATTTGAACTTTCTTCAAAAGAGATAGATGCTGTCTACAACAAGATATTTCTATTGGTAAAAAATTGGGCCATATAGATAATTTTGATTCTGGGATGTTTTCCAAGGTTGTACAAAATTTTTAAAATTCTATATAGAGACAGAATCTGGTTTTGCTGCTAAAGGGAAGAATGATCTATGCTTTCAGATCAAACTTCTGGTGTAATTTTAGGTTGAACAGAGGAAGTTGATCTTGACATGCTTCTTGAGGTTGGGAGTTCAAGGAGATATGTGGAAGGAAATGTATATTCAAAGAGAACCAGAATTATAGAAATCAAATAGGGTTGATCACAGGCTCCGATATCGATTGATATAACCTGACAAATTGCAGTAAGTAAATGACAACAAAAACTAAACTGGACATACATAAGACAACAGAGAGTATAAGTGATAGATGTCAAAACTATTGATATACACTTGTCATTTATGTGGAATAAATAGATTTGCAATGATGAGGCTACATGGATGAAAACTGTCCTTAACTGAGCATGCATGGACACCTCATTCAGTCTAACTGAGATGCAATTAGTGAACAGTACATGTAAACTAAGATTCTCTAATGTACCAGGTCAAGTGTACAAGATGGATTTTAAAATATGAAGATAATTACAAGGAAGAATTATTTATAGATACTGTCATCATATCCTCTGTAAGATTCTCATTGGGATCTCTCGTGCCAGAATCCTTTTTGATTATTCATATCTTTCCATTCGGTCAAGTAGTGAGTTTATATGTACACGTTTTATTTTAGCATATATTTCTATATATGTATAACATACATTTCAACATTTTTGAGTCTGTGAATTAGCTTTTGGTACGATCCAAATATCAAGAACAAATCTCTAATGGATTCATTTTTTAGCTTGAAAATCTGTCATATATCAATCTTACAAAAGCTAACATCTGAGCTTATGAAAAAAAAATACAGGGAAATTTTATTGTAGGAAATGGTATATTTGCAAAAAAATTGAAAAACAAATGTGTCGGTGGAGACAAATCATTTTGCATTTAGCCTAACAACAAACTATGCAGCAGTTCCTAGAGGGCATGCCAAAGCTCACATTGAAATTGTTGGTTTTCCTAATTTGTCATTGCAGTAGATACTTAAGAAACTGATCCGAATATTTTGATATCATTGTAATGACATAGGTGATAGGATTAGAGAATCAAGAAGAAAGCAGTGAAAGAACAGGTGGAACACTGTGGGAAAACCCAAGATCCTGCAGAACCTGTTCATGAACCCAAGATCGCATCTGCATAAGAAAGCTCCACACAAATGAAACCCAAAATGAAAAACTGTTTTGAAGGCTAAATCAACTTTGGATAATTTCTATTCTTCTAAAAGCTATGACATCTCTTATGTGACATCCTACAAGCTCTTTCATGAGCTATTACACGTGCCCAGGTGCTCTCATGCATCTACAGATCTTTCCTCCATGCTTATCTCATGTTTCCCGCACTCTCCATTTGCTTAAATGAGGGAGAGGGAGAGGGCAATTGTTCAATAGGAAAAACATAGCCTATTAAATGCAGGTGGTTGGCTCAAACGTATTTGGGTAAAAGTCAACCCATGTGGTCAAAAGACAATTAGGACTTCTAAAAAGTGTTAGGTGCATGGTAGATGCTCAAGTCATTTCTAGTTTCATAATTTATTAAGTAGGAAGATGTGAAATATATAAATTATGAAGCTGTGAAATATTCTAATCTAGGAAAATAACTTATGGTGTAGTAACAATCTACACCAGCACACCCCTTAAGTGCAACTTAGGAGCAAAAAATGAGTCTAAAATATCTGATATGGGTCCTAGCACTAGAAGGCCATATTAGGTAGATGTATACAATATGCATGAAGAAACCAAAAAATCCCCATAAGAGAAAGTGTGGGAAAAAAGATTCTGAAAATGAGTTCTCACACCACAAGTCCATGTTATGTACTCGTATACAATGTTGAGAACTGCTGAAAAAATGAATCTCCTTATGGAAACTAATTCATCTTACCAGACTACATGGATAGCCAGTGGCCGTAGCTGCCAAGCCAAAACAGGAAATGATGCCAAATACAAGGATCACTTGGAGAATGTAGAATCTCGAACATTTGAACGAATCACACCAAGAAAGCAGTGCACTATGCCCCTCTTTAGTGTGAATTGGGGTGATGTCTAAAACAAATTAAGGGCAATGTTGAAGAACAAGATCTCCAACAGAAGATGGCGTGGGTTTCATGATAGAAAAGATTTCCTTGCATGAGTGGCCCGAATCCATTACTTGAGCACCAAAATGCTGATAGGTGCTGCCCCCCCTAGAAGTTGCTCCACAGAAGGAGAGACACAATGTGCCAAGGTGTCAGAATTACAAAAGAGAAAAATCACCAAGAAAGTGTCCTTCGAAAGAGGTCAAAACATCCTCCCAAAAATTGCATGGATGGTCTAATTGTGTGTAGGTGAAACCTTGCACACACCATCACTTTCCCACGGTGCAAAAGTGCATATAGGTGGTAGTGTACATGTCCTCCGTATGAGTCACAACTGAGAATTTAAAATCATCAATAGCCTAAAGTACAAAATAGTAGCAAGAAAGACAGCTAAGAGAACAAGAATGTTCTATAAGCAACTGTGAAGTCTAAAGAACAAGAAGCGACAAGAATGTTATATAAGAATGTGAGAGTTTGACATGCTTCTTAACAAGAGGCGATGTTGGCCCATAATTTTGACTAAGTATAAAAGTGTGCATCTGATTTTTGTCAGTGCTTGGAGGGCGCAAAAGGTGCACATATTTTGGATGAGTAGCATGCAAAGGTACAAGGTGCAAGAAATAGATTGATCACGCAAGACCTTGATTTTAGATGACATCTAGTTGAGTGCCATCAGGTTCAACAACGTGCGAGGAAGCGATTATGCAAATGTATCGAGAAACCTAGGAGTGCTCAGATCGGAACAACCAACCAAGTTTTGACATGTGCAAATGGCGGCATGAAACACAGAGCATGGTGAATAGGAAGGAGGTTTCACAGACCACAAAATGCATATTGAGGAGCACTTATCTAGGGTGCTGGCACAAGGAACAAGTCTTTAGGCAAAATGAAATTAAGGAAAGTCATTGTTTGATAAGGTTTTGAGTGGATGTAGTGCAATATGGTGTGAATATAGGGTTCAGTTAGTCAAGGTCCTTTATCTTTTTTGCTATATTTAGAAATTGTTGTGCAGTTGAGGATTGTGGATATACTTTTGCAACTGCAAGGTGGTGGCTTATACCTATAAAAGCCCACCTTGCCTCTTAGTTTAGGTTGTTGATACTATTGTTTTACTAGTTGTTGATCTTGTTGGTGGTTGCTATTGTTGATGTTGTTAAGTCTAGAAACATTGATGTAATACTATGTTATTAAGTGCACTAATTGCTAAGACGCTGAAAGCTTTCGTTAATGGTTGATGGTATTATTTAAGTTTGTTTACTAAACTTATGATATTTATGGTGGCGATTGTCCCTCAAATGCATTGTTAACTCTTGTTTGAATGTTTAAGATAAACAAGTGTTCGTCCACTCCGATGCTGTTCTAGAAGATAACAAGGTTAAATGGTTGAAGTCATCTTTTATGACTAACCCAATGTGTCTTGGTAGTCTCTTTGTGCACCTTAGGTGAGCGCACAAGTCAACTTGCATGATATATTGGTGCGGTTAATATCATTTGTTAGGGTAAGTGCAGTGGGGCAGACATAATGATTGGTGCATAGGAAAATACCCCAACATTTGGTTCCGTTGTCAAGGAATTGTTGAACCATTTGTAGAAGTTGATGTTCGAAGATGATTCACTAGATTTCTATTAAAAACATTGAGAGATGCTAGAGGAGTTAGAGTGCATGATCGTGAGGAATCATCCAAGCTTAGGAAGGCTAACTCCTAAGAAATGGGTGAAGGAGTACTTGTATGATCCTCTCTAATTGCAAGTTACTCGGGCACCTTCCCGCAGGGCTGGCCGTGTATGTTATGGACTTGAGTAGAAACTTTGGCATAACACATTCCTGGATGAAGGTAATGATCGAACAATTGCAACACATCTACGGAGTTTTGACTAGAGCAATGGACTTTGGTGGAAGGGTGCGCTGAATACTTATCTATTGGAGTTTGTAGTTTCTACTTGCTCTTGCCTAGAAGAAGCAAAGCCTTAGTGCTTGCGCTAGCCAAGATGGTCATATATTGTGCAACCACCTTTGGAGAGTAAGAAGCTTATGGTCAACTATGGCATTGAAAGTTTCCTATGGAGGGCTAAAACTCTCCCGTGCATGGGCTAAGTAGACGTAGAAGGAGAAGGGTGGGTAAGGTTCACATGATGTGTTTGTGAAGGGTGGAGAGCTGAAGAACTTCAGCATAGAAAGCGCAGATGCTTGTGAACTTAGGCGGCACAAATATGGTGCAGGTTGGCAAAAAATGATCGCTGAGGTCGTCGTGAGGACCCACGTAGAACGTGAAGGGCATGAGGATGACTCTCACACTAAGGAGACGCGCTCCAAAGAGGGAGAGGCACACACCATTGATCAAGACGTTAACATTCTGGGAGAGCTGGCTAGAGTTACTTGGGACCCTATGAGCATGCAAAACTACATGATAGTTGAGGAAGTCCCCACCCAAAATCTACCCAAAGTGTAAGTTCATGCGTTTCTAAGTCAGATGGATGAAAACCAAGAAAATCATGTAGATTGGTCTCAAATAATAGAGTTTATGAGACGAGGCCACAAAGAGTACTTTATGCTAGGGGATGCCTTATAAACCATTAGAACCAGTAGCAATACCAACAACAAAATTTAAGAACCCAACAATGTTGGGCATGCCATTGATTGGAGGTAGTAATCCAACTACACAAGTTGGTAACACGATAGGAGGGACAATGGCTGTGAGTGCAGGTACCAATCAAACCTCAACACAACCCAATGTAGGGGTTGGCGGAAGTGCGCCATCTCCTAGAGGAAATGTTGGTTGCACGGGCAGAAGCAACCTTGAGGGTAGTTAGAGTTCAAGTGCTCAAGCAACAAGTAGTGCACCGATTGCGCAAGTGACTACCCCTGAGCATTTCATTCATGAAATGTTAGTAAGTCTACTTGAGTATCAAGGAGTGGAGAATGTTGTTGAGCATGTCCACAAGTTATGGCGCGCTAAGGGTGTCACTGCACCAAAATGGAGAGCAAACTAGTTCGTGACTATATTGTTAGATCACATATGTTGATGCGTAAGTTTGATCCACTATAGGGTATTATGGATTATGACTTTCTAAAGGAAGTGTTTCTAAAAGAGTTTGATATTCTCGAATTCAAGCAATAGAGCATTTCAACGCTCAAGGAAATTAAACAAGATCTTATTGAGAGTGTTTGCGCATATGATGCCAAGTTCAAAACCTAGATCTTCAAACTCTCGTATGAGATCCATTCTCTCTAGCATGCACAATGATTTGTTGGGGGTTTGCTCTTAGCATTTAGATGTTATCCATGAAATCTTTCATTGAGCCACGAGAGGCCTTAGAAGCAGAGTTGATGGCTGAAGTAGTTGGAAGTATAGATACATGGATAAAACCCTTTATGGAGGTGCAAATTGCAACAATGGCCTCATAACTTCAAAAAATGATTGCTAATAACATGCACAATACCCGCAGTGGCTTATGGTGCACCGATTGTGAAGTTGAGAGCCATAACAAGAATAATTGTCCAAGGCACAATGTTAGAGCGCTTCTCAAATCATGTGAGATTTGCTAATAGGATCACGATGTGCATTGTTGCCCGTTGCTACAAAGGGTGAGGTAGGGAAAAGTGTCATATTGTAAAATATGTAAATCATCTACACACAACATTGAAAACTTTTGAGTAATTGATGAAATCCATGAAGTGCGAGGGTGAGGGACATGACAAGTGTGTGCGGCACCTACAAACCAAGAGCAAGGTAGGTATGGTGGTGAGCGCTCCTTTATATGAAGAGGTGGTAGAGGACGAGGTGGAGGATGATTCCCCTTGCACAGCTCCTATAAGTTTGGTTAGTTGGAGCATTATGAGAGGGATTGCAGTGAGTTTCCCTCTTATGGATATTGTCAGGGGGAGCATAAAATTGAAGAATGCTCTGACCTTTTTACAAAGATTACTCAACAGGAGAAAGTAAAAAGGGGTGTGGAATTGATCCAAATAGCATGCCTAGGAGATTGGTGGATACGGAAGAAGGGTGGGTGCAAATTGCTCCAAGGTCCAAAGATTTATATCACAACACGTACCAGTGCCACAACTCAATCACAAACAATAGAAGCACCAAAGGAGAAAGTCTAGCGCACATAACCTTCCTCGGTCGTCGATTACTCTGATGGTCTTACCTAGAAGTTAATATTGCAGGGAGCGATGAATATAATAAGGAATTTACAAGGTGATCTCCAACATGCATGGGATATGGAAGCCAAGGCAAGAGGGGAGCTCTAGAATGGACGTAGTACAAAAGAGGTTGATGACCTCTCTGAGATCTTTACTCTATTACACTTAGAAGGAGTGGCCCTGCTTCTCAAGATGTGGTTAGGTTAGAATGTTGCAAGCGTAGTTGAAGAGTGACCAATTACATATGCGCATGGTTAGTTATACCCAAAACGCGGATTATGATCAAGAATTGTTGATTGATGCCACTATTGATGGGTGGGTTGTATGCAACATCTTGATTGATATTGGAGTAGAGGTGAATATTCTCACCAAGGAGGCGTGGCTCAAAATGGGGAGTCCAACATTGAGACCTTCTCCTCATGACCTATTCATGGCCAATAAGACTTGCACACAGCTCCTCGAGATTTTGAAGAATGTATTAGTTGACATTATATGGGGGTGAAATTTAGTGCCAACTCTGAGGTGTTTGAGTTGGCCGAAGTAGTTAATTGTTTTGCCTTGCTTGGTAGACCTTGGTGTTATAGCAATAATATTGATATGCATTTTAAGAAGCACTATATGAGCTTCGAGAATGGAGAACAATGCGCGATCCCCCTTGGACAATGATCATGGCCTTGCGCATGTAGAAAAGTGTGGACATGGATGGAGTAGTTAACTGCATATACAATATCATTGCGCAAGGGATGAAATAGTTGAACCCCCATGACAATGGAGTCCTCAGTTGGGATGATGCAAATTTTATCTCTGACACTACAAGTGTTTTTTGTGTCATAGGGTCCAAGAATCTTATGAGGTTATTGGGTGCAAATGCGACAAGGTGAATACAACATCCATGTAGTTTATGGCGTGTGCAGGTTTGAAGGACATTAAGTTGAAAGATAGACTACCGAATGGGAAAGGATGAAGGCAAATTTATTCCACATATTTTCCTTTTTCTCATCCAAGCTTGAGCTTTCTAAGCCTTTACAGTGGATGCATAGAGCTATTATGGAAGATGATGCTATCATGAAAGAGCATGTGCGAAAATGCACAATGAAAAAGGTTTTGTGCTACCGAATGCAGCGAAGATAGTGACTCAAGTGAAGCAAATGATGAGGTATGGTTAGATGCAATTTGCGGTTCAAACACAAGAAGGAGAAGGTTGTTTGCAAAGTAGAGGAGAAGAACCCTAATGATAACTTAGGCCACTTGAATGTAGAAGCCTCTTTGGAGAGCACAAGGTTGTAGTCGCACAAGGTGACACAAACATGTATTACAATGGACTCTTGAAAACTAATAAGGTTAATATAGGTATTGAGGATGAGCCAAAGATTGCTACCAATGTGGACTATTTGACAAAGGAGAGATAGTCGAATTATTGTGCGAGTTTCAATATATATTTCTGCACGACTATAAAGAGATGAGAGGTGTACACCCTTCCTTGGGGAAAAGGAAGATTAAACTTATTGAGGTGCCTGACCAGTAAAAAAGAGACCATACTGTATGAATCCCAATCTTCGTTGGCCAAAGTCAAGGAAGAAATTGATGATATGCTTGCTGCTAGGTTCATTTATCCAGTTAATGAATCAGAATGGGTAAGCTCAATGGTGGTTAGCTTGAAGGAGGATGGGTGCATCCGGATTTATGTAGACTTCCGCTTGCTCAATGTTACTTGTATCACAGATCCATTCCTGATCACATTCTCCAAAGAAATCTTGGAAGGAGTTGTGGGGTTTGAGATTTATATGTTCACTGATGGGTTTTCAGGGTACCATCAAAGCCAAGTTGAATAGGAAGATAATCCGAATACAACTTTCGCAGTGGAGTGGGGGTCCTTTTCATACAATGTGATGCCATTTGGGTTGAAGAATGCGTTGGCAATATTTTCACGCATTGTGGTTGTGGCGTTTAAAGACTTCATCCACCAGTTTTTGTAGGTCTATCTGAATGATTGGAATGTCTAAGGGTTGGTGAAGGACCATCCCACAAACCTTAGGGTAATGTTTGAGTAGTGTCAACAACTCCAAAGCTTGCGCAACCTAAAGAAGTGCATTTTTTCCACACCCTTTGGCACACTGCTTGGTCATTTTATATGCAAAGAAAGGATGCTCGTTGGTCATGTGAAAATCGTTATTAATTTGCAACTTGAGACATCGAACGCTCAAAGGGATGTGCATGTCTTCTTAGGTCACATGAGCTATTATTACAAGTTTATTCGAAACTAAGTGAAGTTTACCAGGCCCGTAGAAGAACTTTTGCAAAAGGGCCACCCTTTCATCTGGATCGATAAGCAACAAGAAGCGTTTGATACGTTAAAGGAGAAACTTGCTAGCATGTCTTGTAGTTCCTTGACTAGAAGACTTAGTTCGATGTTCATGTTGATGTGTCTGTGTCAGTGATTGGCACCATCCTAGCACAACCACATGATAACAAAGTTGATCATCCGATCTACTTTGCTATCAGGTAGTTATCACCAACGGAGTGCAATTTTACTACAACTGAGCGCTAGCCATTATTTATGCACTCCAAAAATTTCCGCAGTACTTTCTTGCCACCCATTCATGTTCTTCATGGATCACAAGGCATTGAAGTACTTCGTCAACAAATTGAGATTGCATGGCATAATTTGTCGATGGATTGTGTTATTTCAAGAATTTCAATTTTCAGTGGTTGTCAAACTAGGCAAGCAAAATTATGGACCAGACCACTTGTCACGAATCACGTAAAGGGAAGAAGTGCGAAGTATTGAGGACATAATGCTCGATGCCTATATGTATAAGGTTCATGGAGTCCTTGAATATTTAGTTGATATAACAACATTTCTAAATTTGGGCATTGCCCCCAAGTGATTGGGAAAAAAAAAGATAAAAAGCAACTAGCGGTTCGTGCTGCTCCATACCAACTCATTGGGGGCGAACCATATAAACTTGGGTGTGATGAAGTGTTGCACTGATGCATTTTATAGCATGAGCGCACAAATGTTTTATGTGGACACAAAGGAGTTGCATGTGGCCACTATGGCGGTGAGGCCACCGCACACAAGATCCTATTTTTTGGCCTTTGGTAGTGACACTCTACAAGAATGTCAAAGAATTCGTGCTCAAGTGCACTATATGCTAGTAGATTGGAAGACCTACTAGAAGGGATGAGATGTTCATCTCAATCATTGCTCAGGATCCATCCAAGAAGTTGGCCATTGACTTCGTCAGACCCATCTCCCCTGCCGTGTGAATGATTGACATGCGATATGTTATAACGACTATGGATTACCTTACTAGGTGGGCAAAAGTGGCTCCAATGAAGAATTGCATTGCTTCCATGGTGGCGTGACTTTGATGGGAGAATATTGTAAGTAGGTACAAGTGCCTTTTGAACCTCACAAGCGATTGGGGTACACACTTTCTAAATGAGACTGTGCACATTTTATTAGTTGAGTTCATGTTGGGGCATCATAAGATTACTCCATAGCATCCTTGATCCAAAAATGGATCTTGTTTGTACTTAGTCCTTTGTGCAAACTAATTCCGCTATGCCCAATTGTATGTAAACTTGCACTTATGTAAGACACTCATGTTCAAGGCTTCAGTTCAAGTACAAAAAACAGTGTGGGGATGATTTGGACACCTTCACATTGATCAAATGTTTTTCTTAGGTTCACAAACTTCATGGTTTTCTGTAGAGGATGGAACCGCCTCTATTTGCAAGGTGGCGGTTACATAACCACCCCTCCTCCAAGTGACAAAGCCATAACCACCGACATTTGTAGGTGGTGGTTGCGTAACCACCTGTTTGCAAACCGCGGTGGTTCCATCACCTTTAACGTGGGGAAGGGGTAGGTGGTGGTTGCGTAACCACCTGTTTGCAAACCGCGGTGGTTCCATCACCTTTAACGTGGGGAAGGGGAATGGTTGCAAACGCTTCCTCTCCTCGTGGCGGTTTGTTCTAACTTCTTGGTGAGATCTATGGTTGAAAGGGCCTATAAAGGAGTCTTAACAAAGCAAAAGAGACAATTAGAGAGGCAGTGAGTTGTTTGGAAATTGGATTCACGTTGACAATTTTGAGTGAGTCTTGGTTTCAGTTTACTTATTGCTGTTAGCTATTTTAGTTGGTTCAGGGGTATGGTAGTTTTGAGAAGAATCTTGTGAGTGTAGAGCTTGATTTTTATACGAGTTTAGATATAGTTGTACTGTTTATTCTGTCCATATAGACCATTGACTGTGCCTTGTATATAATTTGCAGAACATAGTGGAAAGGGGAGTGTGTTTGCTCACACACTAGAGTTTCTCCCACATTGGGTTTCTCCATGGTAATCCTTGTGTTATATGTGTTTTTATTCTCTCTCTTGCTCTTTCTTTTTGTTATGTAGACTACTCATTTCATTCCCAAGCATGTATTCAATTCTATTTGCATATCACAGTCTTGGAATCAATTGTTTAGCAAACCAAGTTTGTAGTATCCGTGTTGATGAAGCTGATAGTGGAATCTCCACGTAGCTTATGGATCAATCCTCAAGCCAATGGGATAGTAGAGGCTTTCAACAAGATTCTTGACATAACCTTGACCAAGATTTGTAGTGTAGGACACATATTGAGATGATCGGGTTGTCGTCGGACTTTGGGCCTATAGGAAAACCTACATAGGCTTGAACATGTGTACTTCGTCCCTGTTGGTATTTGGTAAGGAAACTGTTCTACCTATGGAGTTTTTGGTGTCCTCCTTGCGTATTTCACGCGCTGGTTTGATTGATGATAAGAAGTCGCTAAATGCGCAATTGGAAGAGCTCATGAAACTAGATGAAAAACACGCCTCGCCAAGTGGAGTCAAGGAGTTTAAAAGGAAAGACAAGCATGGCACGACAAACACATCAGATATTTTTTTTTGTGCAAAGATGCACATGGGCTCCTATATGATTCAAGATATGCCAAGCATCTAGGGAAGCTTTACTTGCTGGATGGGACTTTATATTATTCATGATGTACTTGAAACAGGGGGTTGTAAACTACTATGTTGGATGGAGAAATGCTAACCAGGCATTTCACTGGGAGTAGGCTCAACCCTGTTCATTTGTAATATCTAATGAACTACTCAAATAAGACATGGCAAGATGTAGCATTCAATAATATTTATGCTTTCTAGTTGTTTTTAATTTTACAAATAAGCACCAACTTTTTTGTTGTGCCAATAGATTAGAAATAAAGTAGGCATTCTTGAAATCCTTATGCCAAATGTCTAAGTAACTCTAGGATGATATTGTCCCAACAATTGTTAAATGAAAGCATTCAATTTCTTTCTTTTGCCAATAAGAGCTAAGATTTGTTCAAGTATTGTGTTGTGCCAATTTTATACATGTAGGTAACATAGGTTTCTCACGCCATAAGCATCATTTACCATTTTTATACATGAAGTGTTCTTTTAGAATTTTCAAGGGCAGTGGTCATGCACATATGCACAAACGAAGTACAAAGGAAATGGGGTCTTTGCAGAAACACATGGATGCAAAATTAAAACGGGCCATTGTAAACTAATTGATGTGCTAGAGCACCATGTGCAGAATTAGTGTGGGGTAGTGTGAAAAGAGAGTCTCACACCATCTATGGATAATTGGTGGATGCGCATGTATAAATGACCAGGTATCTAGATACGTGAGGTTTCAGGGCACAAAGTGTGAATAAGTGGATTACACGCTACATCCATGAATGCAAGAGGGAAAAAAGGTGTAGGTCATGCCTAAAAGAAGTAGACAAGGATGACGACACCATGAGCTAAGACTGATGTACAGAAAGATAGATCAATCGAGGGTTTGCACAAAGGGACAAAAACCAAGGATGTTGTTGAAAAGGAAATCAATTACGATGGTGGCTGCAAATAAGACGTGCTCGTGCATTGTCGAATGGAGAGGGGGTGACTTGGTCATCAACGAATAAGTGACCACAAAACAATTGGAGGGAAAGATTGTAGAGCAAGCATTAGATGAGATAGTTGAGATGCAGTTCCCTGACTCATGTCTGCATGGTGAGGAATGAAATTCTAAGTTAGACCAATGCTTAGTTGAGAACTACAACCACTGCATGATCAAGAATGAGTCAGATTTGAAAAAGGATTGCATTGTTGAAGGGACAAAAGTGGGTACAAATGGAATGATGATGTCTGGTGCTAACTGCAAAGGAAAATATAGGAGTGCTCAACTATTTGAGTTGTCATGCTTTGGGAATCCAAAAAAGTTATTAAGGTTTCTTCTTTCGCATGCACATGAGGACAAAATCTACTTTGCGGGGTGTAGAATGAAAATATCACCTCGGTGCATAAACAAATCAACTAGGTTGCCTTGTACTAGGGAGAATATTAAACAGGGGTTGGAAAACACCAAAGAAGTCAAAAAAGTTATTAGGATGCTAAAGTACAAGAAATAGAAATTTATTTTTCCTATTAAGCATTAAAAAGATTGGGTCGCTTGTGTGGTGACGTGCCTTGTTAACATAAATTTATGTGCAACTGGCAAATGGGACAACATAAACAAGCAGTATCTATACATCGGGCACATGATGGGTGCTGTAAATGTGCAATTCAACATTACAAAATTCATTTGTGATGATATAATTGAGAGCGTCAGTAAGGCCCACATGATACCAGACTCATTTAGGTGGGGCACGAACCTTATTTTGTTGGTGATTGATGAAATTGGGGTACTAGATGGATATGGTGACATGGTGCGATTTCACCCAATGTGGGACACATCTCGTGCAAAAAGATACAATAATCACATGCCATTTCCCTTACAACCAACAAAAGTTATAGGATAAAGATGGATAGGTGGTGTGACAACACGATGGCGGCATTTAGTGTTGAATTCCGTGGGGAATGTCGGAGGTCTATGGCACCTATGTCGAGTTTGTAGTTATGAGGCATCGTTCTCTTGCAAAAATATGTTTAGAGAGCAGCAACATGTTGGGTTGGGTCAAATTACCATATGGGGTCTCGACGCATTATTTTGATTGCACAGTGAAGAGAGTCCCCAATGCACGGTGGAAGAAAGTGATCGTTGAGAAGGTTGATGAGGATATATTACTGCTCAAAGCACTCTCTGCAGTAACCCCATCAAGGTGGTGGTGGATGAAGACAATGAGTTTTGTTATGCCCAAATTTTTGCATGACTGAAATCACACAAAAATAGGCCCTTTTTTTGTGAATGTACAATGCACATTCTACACAACTACATTTTCTATTGGTTAGCCATATTCGTGTCATGAGATGCACAATGCATAAAAAAAACTCACATGAAAGGACTTGGATGGCAATGTGTAAGTGGTTGCACGGTCATTATGCAACGATGTCGACCCTACTTGCTTTAATGGGCCTATAGGGTTTCAAACAACCCTACAATTCTCTAAGTGAACCTAGCGAGCCCCATGACCCCTAAGTCTACAATGTACACTTCCAATAAGAGGTGGGTCTTAGCAACTGCCGGTTCAAACGATTCGTCCTAACTCACAACGTGGTTCAAGAGGGACCTCAAGCAATCTTGAGTAATCATAGGCCTTGGTTTGCACCTCAAGTCGCAACTTAAATTTATTTTCAAGTTAACTTACCTTTATGAAAAGTGCTTAACAAAATGATCTCATACTCCTCATATGACCTCAAAAGGGGTCCAAAATGTTCTTGCTTAGCTCCGTGAGGATGGACCACTCCATCTCAGCCGTTGGATCACTTCTATCTTGACCGTCAAATCTAGACACAATGAAGAAACCCTAGAATTTCTAAAGGAAGGGAATAAAGGTTTCAAATTACTTCTAAGTTTATATTTTAGATTTGGTGAAGGGAGAAGGTTTCAAAGGATGACTTGTCCTTAGTCATTCCTCTTCACCTTCCTCATCCTTGGGTGACTGCCATTAAGGGATTTTAATTTTTTTGTTTTTTATTTCATTTTAAAGTTCTATCTCGATACAAAGATGCTTGGGTTGTTTTGCAAGTACCAATCTTTCTCGGAATGTCTCTAAGAGATTTTAGGGTCTCATAATTTTCGAAAAGGTGTTGGAAAGTTACAAGTTCCTCTATAGTTATTAATGGCAGCCAAGCCAAGTTTAAGAAGATAATTTTTATTTAAGTTTCAGCCCTTAATTTTTGTTTCATGCAATATAGAACAAGAAAATAAGGTGGGTTCCCTTTTGGGTCAACCCATTTCGGGTCTTTGAGGGGCCCACAAAAGCCAAAAGAGGTTAAAAAGGTCTCTCCATGAGAACCAGGGCATAACTTGAAAGATATAATATTTAAGGTCTTCAGACCACTTCAATGTGAAAGAGGACAAAATTGTGGGGGGGTTCCCTTTTGAGTCACCTAACCCACCCCTGGGCCTCCTAATCTGTCGTAACGATCGAACAAAAAAAGTACTAGTTCAGGTAATAGTTCTAGTTTTGAGGATAACACAACACATAATAATGTAGGAATTTATATAGTTTAAAAAAAAAATTAAAAAAATAAAAAGAAACAATATAATTGAAAAAATTCAACCCATCGGTGGTTATGGTTGTTGATTGCCCCTTTTACTTAAGGAGTGCGGTAGGGGTAGCCGCATTGCATAGAAGCTACGCAACCTCCCCTCTAAGCTCTCAACCATAGTTGTGGCGGTGCTCACATGACACCGCAAAAACATAGACCGCGATGATCTTCTTCCTCCGCAACCCGCCGGCCTCCTAGGGCCTTATGTATGAGTTGTGGGGTCATGTGGCGGACTGCCAGCTTAAACCTATGTAATATCGCTTTCAGGTAGACAACTTTGAATCTATCTTTTTAATTTTTGCAATGCTATTCAAGTCTGGAATGTTATAAAAATAACAACTGAAAACATAATGTAAACTAGTAAACAAAAATCAATCCGAGTCTTTATTCGATTCTAGAAAGTACAAACATGATAAATCAAAATACCTATGTTCTCTGATTTTACACAAAATCCTACCTTGAAATAACATGCAAAAGCATAAAGATTGATCTTTTTCCGTGAATTCTTTCAAACCTTAGTTGAAGATGACCCCCCAACAGTATGACAAGGTTTTGGGAGGTACGACATGTCTCTAAAGTCAAACGATCAAACTGCAAAAGTCAATGCCCAATTTGGAAGGTCAGTGATCAAGTCTTGGAAGGTGATGCCAATAGTTTGGGGGTCTGGTATCGCTGAAATAAATGTCAGAAGTGGGATGCCCAGCGTTGGGTAGCTAAAAAAACCTAATTGGTTGCTCCAATAACCATTCACGTGAATTATGGAAACGAATAACCACTTTCAACCAACACAAATTTGAAATATCTTGTTTATTTGCACAATTGCAGTTCAGGGTTTTCGTTCTCAACCCTGATTGAAATAGAGGCTTTCCGTCCTCAACAACAAAAGTTAAACCAATTCTGATTTCAATCGTGAATATTGAATAATGAGTAATGAATGCCTTTTTTTGGCCCCACTTGTCCTTTTATAATTTCACTTTTTCTAATTTCACCCTAAAAGCATTTAAAAGTACTTTTAATTAAATCTTTACTTTTCACCTTCATAATAATAATTACATTTGGCCATTTAATTTAAATTTTTTCTTTTGGCCCCTTTTAATAATAACACCTAAGTGTTTTTTTTCTGCATTATAAAGTAACTTGGGACAACTTAAATGGATTATTATTAAATTATTTCCCTCATTACATTTTCTTAGCTTACATGAAATAATAGATAGGCTTTGGGTCCTCTAATTTATTTAATTCGGAAAAGGGGACATTAAAATTTGCCCTTCTCAAAATTGCTTGCCCTCGAGCAATGCAAATTGGGATGCTCAAGGATCTCTACACCCTCCCATGTAGCATTTTCTGTTGGTAGATGCTTTCAATGTACCAAATATTTTGTGATGGCCTTGTTCCCTGGTTTCTTCTCCCTAACATCCATGATGGCTTTAGGGACTGTAATTAATTTGCCTTTATCATCCAAAGGAGGCAACTCAACTGAATGAATGATAAGCTGTCCCATGTCTTTTTGAGGCATGAAACATGGAATACATTGTGTCCTACTATGCTCTGGGAACTCAAGCTCATAGGCAACCTCCCGAATCCCTTGCTTAATCCTGTATGGGCCATAGAAGTGAGGATTGAGGTTTTCAGTGCCACTCTTTTTGAGAGAAGACTGTCTATAGCACTGTAATTTCAATGAAACCATGTCTCCAAGCTCAAAAGATATCTCAATACAGTGTTGATCTGCATGAAACTTCTGTTGATTTTGTGCATGTTGGAGATTTTCTTTGAGTATACCCAATATCTCGACTCTGTACCACCAAGTCTCTTGCCCTTGGGACTCTACTGCCTGTAATAACCAAATCTACAAAAGAAAGAGTACCACGACCATACAGAGCTTTGAAAAGAGTCATACCAATGGACATATGATATGTGGTATTCTAACAATGCTTTCCCATGTAGAACCACTTGACCAAAGCTATTCGCTGCCCTACTACATAATTCTTCAAGCAACCCTCAATCCACTTACAATCTTTGTTTGCCCATCTGTTTGAGGGTGGTAACTGGTACTAGGAGTCAACTCAGGTTGTACTAAATGAAAGAACTCCTACTAAAACAAAGTAAAGAACCTGCTATCCTTGTCACTTACAATGTTCTTAGGCAATCCATGTAGGTCTGAAAACCTATTTGAAGAACAAATCAACAACTTGTGGTGCTTTAAACTTAGTTGGAATAACAAAGAAGTGAGCATATTTGGTAAGTCTATCAACTACCACATAAATACAACTCTTACCTTGAACCTTTGGAAGCCCTGTGATAAAATCCATTGAAACGCTCTCACTTTTGATCCGGGATTGGTAAGGGAAGCAACAAACATGTTGGAAATACTTATTCTGCGTTGTTCTGTTGGCAAGTAATACACTCCTTGATGTATTGGAGGACCTCTCCCTTGAGTCCTCTTCAGAAAAATCTATCCCTTATCTGCTTGTAAGTCTTGAAATATCCTGTGTGACCAACGAAAGGTATATCATGGACAACTCTCAAGACTTTATTCTTCACTTTTGATTTATGTACTAGATAAATTTTATCCTCGTAGAGGATGAGATCATTAGTGACCATATACATGTCATCCTATACTTTGCCTTCAAGGATATCATTAAAGAAAACATTTTTTGCATACTCTGTTATTATGATAACCTTCCAATCAACAAAAAATTTAGACATAGAACATGGAAAAGGCTTTCTCGACAAAGCATTAGCCACTACATTGTTTTTCCCTTTAACATACTCTATGTCAAAGTTATAAGTTTGAAGTTTTTTCACCCACATTTGTTACCTATCATTCAAGTCCTTCTGGTTGAGGAAAAATTTCAAACTGTTGTGATCCGTTTTGACAACAAATCTGCCACAAACCAAGTATTGCTTGAATTTTGTTAATGCATGCATGATGACTAACATCTCTGTCATATATAGAGAATCCACATCCTATATATTTGAGTTTTTGACCCCTATGGGATGTCCCTTTTGCATCAAAACTGCCCCAATTCCTCTCCTTGATGCATCACACTATTACACAAATGGAATAGAAAAATTTGGTAAAAACCAATAGTAGGCATGAACACATTACCCTTTTGAGTTTGTCAAAAGTTGTTTGGGTTGATCTAGACCAGCTGAATGCTCCGCTTTACGTTAAGTCAGTGAACGGGACAACAAGCTGTGAAAATCATTTACAAACCCCTTGAGTAACTACAAAGATCCAAGAATCCCCTCAGCTGTGACATTGTGGTAGGGGGAGGCCAATCCAATATGGCTTGGATCTTCACTTGATCAACCTACACTTTTTGGGCATTAATGACATGCCCAGACTATAAAATTTCAGTCATGCCAAACTCACACTTAGACTCCTTAGTAAAGAGAGTTTGTTGTTCTAAAATATCCAACACTGTATCCAAGTGTTTCAAGTGTTCTTCCCAAGTCTTAGTATACACCAAAATATCATTAAAAAATATTGAAACAAACTTTCTCAAGTGCTTGCTGAAAATATGGTTCATGCATGATTGGAAAGTAAATGAAGCATTGGTCAAACTAAAAGGCGTAAAGAAAAATTTAGAAGGTCCAAAGCATAGTTACCAGGTTCGGCCGCATCTAGGCCAGATGCGGAAAAATCCGCATTTTTTTCGGCTCGCGGATTAATACATGCGGGTTCGGAGTCTTCGGACTATTTTTTATTATTAAATATTTTTAACATTAAAAAAACACAAAACCCTAAAAAGCGCGAACGCAGAAACGGGAAACCCTAAAAATGGACGGTCGTTTATGCGCGGGAACCCTAAAAATCGTTATTTATGCGCCGCGAGTGCGCAGAAGTAAAGCATCAGCTAGTAGGCAAATCCGACGGTAAATACTAATTTCTCGGCGACTGCTGTAACAACTGAGAGTGTAAACTGTAAGGACTGCGAGTGTAACGCGACTGCGAGGCGACTGTTTTGAGTTTGAAGGCACGGTCGGCGCTTGGAAGGCACAGTCTGCCATTGTTCGAGGCTCGAGCTTGGAGTCTTGCACGCAGGAACAGCCCAGATCACCTCCGAGAGTGGACGGCGGGCGGACGCACTACGTAGGGAACCGCCCGGATAGCATCCGAGACTCCACGCCGGACGGACGCAGCAACAGGTAGGGTTTTTTTATTTTTATTAATATTTATTTATTTATTTCGTAATATTTATTTATTTAGTAATATTTATTTATTTATATTTATTTAGTAATATTTATTAATAAAATTAACATTTATAAAATCAATTTTATATGTTAAAATTTATAAAATTAATAAAGTAATATTTATTAATAAAATTAACATTTATAAAATTAATTTTATATTTCGTAAATAATTTAAGTTTTAAGTTTTAACATTATATTTAAATTTTATTAATAATATAACATTGTAATTTAAATATACTTTATTATATAAACAAATATATATGTTAATAAAATTAACATTAAAAAAAATAACAAATATATAATAAAATTTAAATTTGATAAAAAATATTAAAAAATGAAAAATATTTAAAACAAATATTATAAAAAACAAATTACGATTTAAATATAAAATAATTTTCCCTTAACAAATATAAATAGAAAATAAAATAAATTCTATTAAAAAAATAAATATAAATATAATATCAAATATTTAATAATACATTTACTTAAATATAAAATAAATTTTATATTTAAAAACAAATATAAAAAAAAATTAAAAATATTTAAAATAAATTTATATATATAAAACAAATATAAAAAATAAAAATATTTAAAATAAATATTATAATTATTAATTTAAATTAATTTTTATTAACAATTTAAATTTTTTTGATTTAAAAATTTAGTAATATTTATTTATTAATATTTATTAATAAAATTAACATTTATAAAATTAATTTTATATTTCCTAAATAATTTAAGTTTTAAGTTTTAACATTATATTTAAATATTATTAATAATATAACATTGTAATTTAAATATAATTTATTATATAAACAAATATATATATATATATATATATATATATATATATATATATATATATATATATATGTTAATAAAATTAGCATTTAAAAAAATAACAAATATATAATAAAATTTAAATTTGATAAAAAATATTAAAAAATGAAAAATATTTAAAACAAATATTATAAAAAATAAATTACGATTTAAATATAAAATAATTTTACCTTAACAAATATAAATAGAAAATAAAATAAATTCTATTAAAAAAATAAATATAAATATAATATCAAATATTTAATAATACATTTACTTAAATATAAAATAAATTTTATATTTAAAAACAAATATAAAAAACATTAAAAATATAAAAAATAAATATATATATATAAAAACAAATATAAAAAATAAATATTATAATTATTAATTTAAATTAAATTTATTAACAATTTAAATTTTTTTGATTTAAAAAAATTATGTCTAAAATTAAAATAAAATTTATATTTAGAAATATAGAAAATATAAATATTTAAAATAAACATTACTATTAGAAATAAAATCAAAATACATTTAGATTTTATTCTTTTTGATATATTAAAAATAATAATTTTTTGATATATTTTATTTTTTAAAGTTGTCATTTAAAATTAAATTTAATATTATTTTGATATGTTTTAATTTTTTATTATTTTTTTATAGTTATATAAATATAATTTTATTTTATATACGTCATTTAGTTAAATTTAAAATAAAAAATAAAAAATTTATAGTTTTTTAAATGTGTAATAAAAAATGTTTATAAAACTTCTGCAGGGTAAGCTATCATCATGGCAAGCCAACCGCTCGAAAAGAAATAGATTGTTCAGCGAGATGCAAATCTCAGAAACATGCAATGCACGCTTTGTGGCTCGAATATCACAGGGACTATAACAAGGGTTCGAAACCATTATATTGGAGGCCCAGATGTGAAGATTTGTCCAATAACGTCGCATAACCCCATGTATGCAGCGTTTGTAAGTCAAATCAAAAACAAATATGAAACAAAGACAATTGCATCAGTGTCTGAATCTTCAAAGAAGACCAAAATTCAACGTAGTCTGACACAATTTAGCTCATTTTCTAGCTCAACGCATTCTCCAGCATCTACCTAAGCTAGCGAAAGTGCACATCAAATGTCCCAATCCCAACTTTCTTTGAAAGATATGTGGAAACCGCAGCAAAAACATGAGGTAGATAGATTGGTGGCCCGGTTTTTTTATGCAAATGCGATCCCCTTCACTGTTGTTCGAAATCCACATACAAAAGCAATGGTAGAAGGGATCGCCAATTTTGAGAAAGGGTACACAATGCCATCTTTTGAAAATCTGAGAACTGTTTTGCTGGAAGAGGAGGTAACATCTATATCTAGTGAACTAGATAAAATGAAAAAGCAATGGAAAAAATCAGGTTGCACTGTAATAAGTGATGGGTGGTCTGACACAAAACGAAGACCCCTCCTTAATATATTGACTCAATGCCTTAAAGGTTCTATGTTTATCAAATCAGTTGATACAAGCAATGATGTGAAGACTGCAGATTTCATTTTCAAATGCATTGAATCTGCTATTCTGGAGATTGGAGAGGAAAATGTTGTCCAAGTTATTACAGATAATGCAGCAAATTGTAAAGCAGCAGGGGATCTTCTAATGAACATGTTTCGTAATTTGTTTTGGACTCCATGTGCAACTCATGTTTTAGATCTTTTGCTTGAAGATCTTGCAAAGTTGGAGTGGGTAAATAATGTTGTCAGAGAAGGAAAACAAATTTCAAAGTTCATATTTAATCACCGCTTGACTTTGAGCTTGTATCGCTCATTTGCAAAGCGTGAACTTTTCTCTCCCGCTGAAACAAGATTTGCATCTAATTTTATCACTTTGCAAAGGGAGGTGGAGGAGAGGACAGCATTGAGAAGAGTTGTAGTTAGTGAAGAATGGACACAATCTAAGCTTTCTAAGGAAAGCGTTGCAAAGGACATTGAGAGAGTTATCTTGGGTAGTTCATTTTGGGAGGGTGCCGAAAAGACACTAAAGGTTTTTGAGCCACTAGTCCAATTGTTGAGATTAGCTGATGGCATGAAACCTTGTATTAGTTTTGTGTATGAGGGCATGGAGCAAGCAAAAGAACAGATCAAAAAAGTATTGGCAGATGAAGTTGATGAAGTTCAACGTATTTGGGACATTGTAGACATCCGATGGAACATGTTACATCGACCTATACATGCAACAGGTTGTTATTTGAATCCAAAGTTGATAGAGGTGGATTATGATGCAGATGAGGAGGTAAAAAATGGTGTATTGACAACAATAGACAGGTTGGTTCGAGATGAAAATGAGAAGGCTAAGGTGAGAAGGCAGCTGACTACATTCAAGAACCAAGAAGGCTTGTTTTCCCTCAAGGAAGCACAAGAAGACATTGCTAGTATGGATCCCCATTTATGGTGGCAAACGTATGGTTCTACTCTAGAGTTACAAAAGCTTGCCGTGCGTGTCCACAGTCAGTGTGCCAGTGCTTCTGCATGCGAAAGAAATTGGAGCACGCATGATTTGATCCATACTAACAAAAGAAACCGACTAGGAGCCAAAAAGCTCTCAAATCTTGTGTTTGTTCATAGCAATTTAAGATTGCTTGAGCACAATCTTGCAAAAGAAGATGACTATCTTCATTTTGGAGAAGTAGAACCATCCTTTGAAGGTGTTGAAGAAAATATTGATAATGTTGATGATCTTGTTACAGGATTTGTTGATGGTGCTGGTGCTAGTGCTAGTGCTAGTGCTAGTTTTGATTTTGAAGCAGGGTTTGATGTTGAAAATATTTGAAACTTAAGTTTTGTATCAATTTTGAGCTTAGGCTCTAAACTATGGACATTTTACTATCTTTTAATGTAATTCAAGTTTGAAACTTATGCATTTCTCAATTTTGCAACTGTTAAATTAATATTCAATGTTTCATTCCTTACTAGATTAAAATATTTTACATATATATATATATATATATATTTTTTTTTTTTTCCAAACCGGATTTTTTAATGGATTTTTCCGAACCTTTTCAAAAATTTCGCATTTCCGCATTTTTTTGGCCTCCCGAGCGCATCCGGATTTCCGAACCTGGTAACTATGGTCCAAAGTGACATCAGAATGCTGTTTTTTGTACATCCTAATCTCTTACTTTAATTTGATGATATTCGGATCTCAAATCAATTTTAGAAAAATACACAACTCCATGAAATTCATCAATCAACTCATCGATCCTGGGTATTGGGTACCTACTTTTGATGGTCTTCTTGTTCAAAGATTGGTAATCGATACCCATCCTCATGGTACCATTCTTCTTCACCAAAACAACAGAAGAAGCAAAGGGACTAAAACTAGTTGGAATATGTTCCATCTCCAATAATTCCTTGATTGCCTTCTCAATTTCCTTTTTGAATGCTCTTGGATGGTGATAAGGAGTAATCATGATATGCTGAAATCCTCTATCAAGGAGCAATCTTGGAGGTAAATTGTTGAGTATTGTGCCATGCTTGTCTAAAATACACTGTATATCCACATGATAAGATCTTTTATTGGTGGGTGATGCTGTTTTGCTCATCAAACAATGGGCTGCCCAAGCGACTTGTCCCTGACAAAATGACCTCTCCATTCTTTTAGCCGTGACAACTCTAGGAGCTCCATTGGCCATACCACAAAAGACAACTTTCTTTCCATCAGATCTGAATTTCAGTTCCATAGTTTAGTAATTTTGTGTGAATTCTCCAAGGGAATGTAGCCACTACATCCCTAATACCAAATTTGTTTCTCCTATGCCCACCACATAGAAGTCATCACACATCTTATATTTGCCAAAAGTGATATCCAACCCCTTAACCCTCTTGGTGCATGGAATAGTGAACCCATCAGCTATAGTGACATTGAAACCCTGAAAATCTTCTATTTTCAACCCTCTTTGGGCTACCAACCCCTCGTCAATGAAATTGTGGTTGCCCCACTATCAACCAAAACTGTAACTTTATGCCCATTCAACACTCCACGAACTCTGGAAGGATGATATTTGGGGACACCTGAGAGTGTAGCAAGGGTACCATCTGAAGTCTTTTATTCTTTAATTTCAGCGTCTGGGTCTTTCTCTTCAACTCCCATTTCAGGGTCCTCTACTTTTGATTTTGTATCAGTTATCACTTCTATGTAATGCACCTATCCTTTTCCAAGGCATCAATGACCCGACTCCCATGGATTCTTTCAAGTGAAGCACAATTTCTTTCTTCTGAGCTCATTTATGGTTTCTACCTCTTTGCTTGCTTTTGGCAGCGCCTTTTGTTGAAACACTCATCGCTGGAATTGAATGGTTTTTTTTTTCTGTCCATACGGTGCTGATTTTTGCTATTCGTAAGGTGTTGGTTTTGGCTGCCTATAAGGTATTGTCCTTTAGTGACCTACAAACAAAAATTTGCCCTTAGGAGCTGATGGTTCTAGGTTCAAGGCTCTAGAGAGACAAAGGGTCAAATTCTTTTACTAAACCCTTGAGAAGTTCAACCAAGCCTTCAATAAATAATACCAACTATCCTCTTTCAGTTACATCCAACACCATCACAAATAATCTCTGAAAATCAGCAATGTAGCTATTCAATGTTCCTTCCTATTTGAGTTGGAATAACTCCCTGAAATGGATCTTTGGATCTTTCCTATTAAACCTTTCAGTTAACTTTTGGCGGAATTCTTCCAATGTAGAAATAGATCCGTGTCCTTGGGTGACCATGCTATGGTACCACCACTCATGCGCCACTCCTAAGTGGAGGGTAGCAAATTTGATTGCCTCTTCCTCATACATTAGATTTAGTGAGAAGTGTCCAACGTTTGTAACCAATACCTTGCTGAACATTTGTTTGATCCATCATAAGTAGGAAATGTATTCTTACCCAACCACTGTTGAATATCATTCCGTCGCTAATCTCGCTGATTTCTCCTACCTCTTTTAGTGCTATTTTTCATTTTTAGATCACACAACTCTCTGAAAGTTAGGATTTGTTGCACTGCAAGGTCGAGTTCTTCATACTCCATATGATATACTGCCAACTCATTACTTGTGTGAAGTTGTTGAGGCTCTATCTCTTCAAGGTGATCTTTCTATAGGAATTTTGCACAAGTTTTTAAAAAAGGTGGAGTGATTTCTTCCCATTCATTTGCTGATGAACTTCCTTCTCCTTGATTTGCTTTGTTTAGATTCGTATTCTGCAAACCCTATGCTATTCCCGCCATGGATTCTCTCAACGTTATTTGGATTGTTCTCCAAATCTTTCTGACCTTGGTTGATTATTTTACCTAGATAGTTCATTTCATCTGTAGGAAGAGGTTTCTGATCTCTTTCCCCCATGCTCTGTTTTTTTCTGGTGTTTGAGCCCTTGTAATGTCATTTTTTTAGATTTAATTAAATCAAAGGACCCAAAGTCTATTTTTATTTTTCGTGGGCTAAGGGGGGATTAAAAAAGAGAAATAATATTATAACAATTCATTAAGTTGTCCAAAAAGGGGCTTTAAGTTGTAACTTAGATAAAAAAAAGGACACTTAATGTATTATTTATTGAACGGGGCCAAAAATCAAATATTGGGTACATGGACAAAAATGTAATTAATAATTATAAGGATAAAAAAATGTGAATATTCAATTAAAAGTGATATTAATTACTTTTAGCCTTTTGGATGAAAATAACTTATTAAAAGAATTGATTGGAAAAAGTGAAGAATAATTCATCTATTCATTTGAACACTTTTACAAAACCCTTGGTTTGCAAATTTGAGGTAGTAGCTACAATATTTTACACAGAGGACGAAAATTCTTACGTGCACTGGGCTTGGGACGAAAATCCTCAAACCCATTTGGTAATTCCATTTAGGGATATTACAACAAAACTTTTAGATTCAAAGGAAATCCATCACACAGGTATAGAGAGATTGATTTATGGTTGTGTATGGGGCTACAATAGTTCATAAAATTATGAAAATATTCTCTTGTAATGACATTTCAACTTGATGTCACTATTTGCGACGTCATTATTCATCTCACTATTCATAGGATCATTATTCACATCACTATTCATTGTTGTACATCCCTGTTGACTTTTTAGGCATGTTGTACTTGGGTGTTGACTTTTTTGTGCCAGGGTTTGACTTTGCTGCATTGGTTATTGGTTTTAAGGGCTGCTGTCCCATTTTGAAGGCTCCCATACTATTGCAACTAGGGTTTGATGCTTTCAACCAAGATTTTCAGGGAAAATTTAATCTTTATGTTTTATGACATTGTCGTATTGTTTTGGGATATTTCTAGCTAGGGTTTCAAGGAAAGATTATGTATTTATGTTGATCCGGGTTAGGGTTTGGTGGAAAAAATCAAGAAAAACTAATATTCTGATTTTATTATGCCATTTGTATCTTCTATAATTGTTTTTAGAATATTTTTTGTGTATGCAATTGATTGAAATAACGAAAACACTTGAGTGTTGGTATTTCATATTGCATGTATTGTTCTGGTCTTTGGATGAATTTTCAGAGTTAAAGGCAATAAAAATCAGAATTCATATTTTATTCTGAAAGGGATACTTAAGTGGTATCAGAGCTTTTATCTTGTTAGCCTTTTGGGAAGAATTAATTTTTTTGCAGATATTATCTGATGCATAACCTACGAATCATGGGGTTAATGAGTAAAGATGATTTGAGAATGAGGCTTTATAGAGCAGGAAAGAAACTTGTGTTTCTGCATCAGTCAAAAGATGTTTTACGTAGCAGTTTGAAGTGGAAATTTGCTTATCCATGGTAGAACAGTCACATTCTGAGGCTACGCAATGGGTAGCAACTTCATTAATGATTTCTTTGGTTAAGTCCAAACTTTTGAGACACTAGGACAAAGAGGTGAGACTTGTAGTTATCACTTGTATAGTGAAATTACAAGAATCACAGTTTCTAAAGTTCCATACAACAACAAAACCATGGGGGAGGTATTTCAGTAGACTGTGGAAAATTTTCAAGTTCTAGATGACATCAAAAGTCATCTTTTTGCTAGGAGGGTCATAATGTTGGAAACTATGTGGCAAAGGTGAGGGCATGTTTGATGTTAGATCTTGAATGTGCTGATCTTATTATTGAAATGTTTCAACATTTCCTTGCAACTATCAGTAAAAATCATACAGAAAATATCGTAGTCTCGATGCAGACAATTATGATTGCTTCTCAATGAGAGATGATATTTTTCAGCATTTATTATTTGTATTAATGGCTGGTTTTGAGCAGGTAGCTTCACTAGTTGCACATACACTAGCTAAAATTGTTGTCGAATAGTGTGCAGAGAAGTTGAAACCATATTTGATAGTTGAGGGACAGACTTCTAGTGATTAATAGGAAAATAATTCTCCCATTATGATGAGCAAAAAGGAAGAAATCAGGGAGCAAGAGGAACAATGAAATATAGAACCCTAAGACATCATTGAGCAAGAAAATGAAGGAACCAACATGTAGGTTTAAGGTAAAGATCCTTTGATAGTGGAAGATGTTTTATTGACTTATAGTGATTGCATGTATTAGGGAAATAGTGAGAAAGTCAAGGGGGAAAAAACATCACTTGATGAATGCACAAGTGAGGAAGATGTTCCGGTTCAATACACACTCATCAATCTACTGGGAATTGAGTCCTTGCTATAAAAGAATGTGTCAAGTCAAGAAGTATAAGACATTGAGTTTTCGAATGACTGTGTTGAAACACATGCACATGAGAAAGGTGCCTCACCAGCTACTAATGTTGGTTTTCAGCTTGCTGAAATGTTCAGATCAACAACTATTGATAAACATTATGATTACAGCCCAAGGTATGATGGTCATATCCCAGATTTATTGCTCCATACCATGTCCTTACAAGAATCTTGTCATCATGGACAACATGCTAAAAAGGGTGATAGGGCAAAGGATATTACTTGCAGTATAGGGCATATAGATTCTTTGATTCAAGTTCCAAATTGTTTTTGCATAGGGGATTTGGGTGATCTTTTGAGGCACAAAATAGATAAAGGCTTTAATAAGATTAATATTATTATTTCTTGTGAATTCTTTATCCCATGCATTTGGATAAAAAAGATCATGAGGAATCATATAGAATATGATGTGCATTCTATAAAAGTTGTAAATGATCAATGCTTACGATTCATAGATCACTCCTTGGAGCTAAGTCTCATATTTGGAGGCAAGAATGAAGAAGGGTATATTAGAACATTTACAGCTTTTTGTCAGCGTAAGGTACGTAATGATTCCTATATCATGGGTCTAAGGGAGACATGGATCAGCATGAGAGTTGTCTCCAATTTTAGAACTGCTGTCGCCCTCATTTCCAGCTTGCCTAACATTTTATTTGCAACCATACATGACTGCTATATCTCAGTGAAAATGCATGTCTCACCTATTGTCATTAGTGAAGTGTTTGTCACTGATAGAAGATGGTTTTCAGCGACTACAATTCCGATACGGGGTATGAAAATGCAATGCTCCAGCAATGATATGATGCTTTTCCTAATTTCATGTGTAGGACTGATAATATCTTCAATAAACAACTATAGATTTGCAGATATGGAGGATTTATCTTGGCTTAATGTTAGATGTAAAAGGGTCCACTTGTTGAGGTCAATCAATGCTAAAATCCCAATATCTTTCGTATTGTTTGGAAAGAGATTCAAGGCAATGTACGACTGTTACAATTACTTATCAACAATTATAAGCTCTGATCCGAACTAATTGTTGAAGAGAATAGCTTGGGACAACATGGAAGCAACAATTGGAGTCCAAGGTAATCAATGTAATAGTAAACTAGGAGAGGCGGGCATAGTATTGGGCATGCAATGGTTACATTCTATTGGAAAGTTCACTATGGAGTTGAAATCCAAGGGAAAAGTGGTAGTGCTTTAAGGCATCGATGGAGCTCCAAGAGTTGTCATGGCTAAATGGATGGAATATGAATTGGTGACAACCACTATTTCATCAATAGATGAGACATTTGATCATGATGGCATTTGGTCTATTTTGGATCAGCATGGTATGCTGTTGTTGGAATCAAGCTACATATAGGTTTGCCACCCTTGGATGTGGGAAGGAGCACCAACAAAAGTTGGGATATTACATGATGGCTCCACCATTCCTTGCATCATGAAGCTTTGCATGATGTTTGAGTTTGCACTTTCAAGATTGCCATAAATTAAAGATCACCAACAAAAGTTAGAAAGGAGTTGTGTTGGATTTATCCTCTCTATTAAGGAAGTTTTGAGCACCACAAGGTCTCAAGGGGCAGTTCACATGAATATCATAGTAGCTCAACATAAGCTTGGTGGAATGGTTTCACATTTATATATGCTTACGAAAGATTACAAACAAGACATAAAGGGGAAGAGTAGTGATAACATATTGTAATTATGTTGCAAAGGAAACATATCAAGGATTGCTATCATTATAATTTCCAGTGTTCGGGCTAATGTCATCACCATTTCCGGCTGCCACATTACATCATTTGTAGCCATACAAATGATTTCGATCATAGAATTGATTAATTTTCAGTTTGTTGTTGCTACTAAAGTATTTTCAGTCATTGTATGGTTGTTTCCAACCTCAATATTCTTAACATAGCTAAATTATGTGAAGGATTTTCAGTATTGCAGCGGTTGTACCATTTTTATACTTTTGATTGTCAGGGTTATTGACTTTGGACTAGGATTATCAGTCACATTCAGCTCCCATTTTGCAAACATTAAGGAAATTTTCTTGTATCATGTTATTTGTGAAGGGCTTCAACGATTGGAGCTGCTGAAAGCAATTATTCCAGCTGTCATATTGCTGTTTAGAGAGAAAGTTCGAACAACTTATGACTGTTACAGCCATTTTACAGCCCACATACAATCTGATCCATGTTATTTGCAAGAGATACAGCTTGGGGTGTCATGGTAAGAATCTTTGGAACACAAGGTAAGTATTATGACAACAATCTAGAAACGATAAACATAATTTTGAGCATGCCATGGTCACAGTTCAAAGGAAAAGAGGTAGTACCTCGAGGTATCACTAACACAGTTTCAACATCAATCACAACAAATAGAATGGATTATGTCACGTTTGATAGTACTCTATCTAGATCATAGCTGATTCATGCTTCAACTATCATGGGTTCACTTATAGAGATTGTTGAAGAAGCATCATGGGGTACATTGCTTTCAATTCTCCATTATGTCGGAGAAGTGCAACAAAAGCTAACACACATAGAGGATTGAAAGAGATACACTGGGTTGGAATGTTGGTATTTGCAGAATGGTTCAATGATTGCTTGAGGACAAACAATTTCGAAAAAGGGTGAATTGTAATGTCCATTTTTTCGAAATAATTAAATCGAATGACCCAAAACCTATTTTTATTTCTCGTGTGCTAAGGGGGGATTTAAAAAGGGAAATAATACTATAATAATTCATTAAGTTGTCCAAAAATGTATTTTTAGTTATAACTTGGAAAAAAAAGGGACACTTAAGTTTATTATTATTTAATGGAGTCAAAAACAAATATTGGATACATAGCCAAAAAGGTAATAAATAATTATAAGGATGAAAAAGGTGAATATTCAATTAAAAGTAATATTAATTACTTTAAAGGTTTTGGATGAAAATAGTTTATTAAAAGAATTGACTGGAAAAAGTGGAGAATAATTCATTCATTCATTCAATCACTTTTACATAACCTTTGTTTTGCAAATTTGGGGCTGCAACTTCAATATTTTACACAGAAAACGAAAATCCCCATGTGCACAGGGTTGGGATGAAAATCCTCAAACCCATTTGGTAATTCCATTTAGGGATTATACCAGAGCTTTCAGATTCAAAAGAAATCTATCACACATGTATAAAAAAGTTGATTTATGGTTGTGTATGGGGTTGCAATGGTTTAGAAAATTATGAAAATATTTTCTTGCAGTGACATTTTTGCTTGACATCACTATTCACATCATTATTCATGATGTCACTATTTATCGTGTCATTGTTCATGTCACTATTCAATGTTGTATTTGGTCATTGACATTTTAGGCCTGCCGTATTGGGGCGTTAACTTTTTACATTAGGATTTGACTTTGCTAATCTAGGTGTTGGTTTTTAAGAGCTATCGTACCATTTGAATGTTGTTGTACTGCAACAATTAGGGTTTGATGCTACCGTATTGTTCAGGGGTTATTTTCAGTTAGGGTTCTCAAGAAAAATCCAATTTTTATGCCTTTTGATGTTGTCATTCTATTCCGGGACATTTCCAACTAGGGTTTCAAGGAAAGATTTTACCTTTATGTTGTTCCAGGGTAGAGTTTGGTGAAAAAAATCAGGAAAAACTAATATTATGATTTTATTATGTTATTTGTATATTCCATAATTGTTTTCAAAATATTTTCTATGTATGCAATTGATAGTGGGTGTTGGTATTCCATATTGTATGTATTGTTTTGGGATTTGGATGAATTTTTAGAATTAAGGGCAATAAAACTCAGAGTTCATATTTTACCCTGAAAGGGATACTTCAACCCTTCCCTTTTCTCTGTGATAATACTTGATTTTCCATTGATCCTCTTGCATATGAAATCATAATTTAATTTTTTACTGAACGCTAGCCAAAATCATGCTTTGATACCATTGTAATATCCCTTTCATGAAAATAACTTTGAATCTGATTTTATTTTTTATTTTTGTAATTCTATTCAAATCTGGAATATTATAAAAATAACAACTGAAAACATAATGTAAATTAGTAAATGGAAATCAATCTGAGTCTTTATTCGATTATGAAAAGTACAAACAACATGATCAAATCGAAATACCAATGTTCCTTGATTTTCCCATGAAACCCTAACTTGAAACATGGAAAAGGATAAAGACTAATCTTTTTCCTTGAATTCTCTCAAACCCTAGTTGAAGATGAGTCTTGAACAGTACGATAAGTTTTTGGGAGGTACGACATGGCTCTAAAGTTAGCGATCCCTTGCAAAAGTCAATGCCCAGTGTGGAAGATCAATGATCAGGGCCTGGAAGGTGACACCAACAATTTGGGGGTCTAGTACCGCTAAAATAAATGCTAGAAGTGGGACGCTTAGCCTTGGGTAGCTGAACAACACTGATTGGTTGCTCCAATATCCCTTCATGTGAATTGTGGAAATGAATAACCTCTTTCAACCAACACAAATATGAACTAACCTATTTATCTGCATAATTGCAACTTTTGCATGGAGTCACATCTGAAGATTAGAGGGTTTTCCTTCTCGAACCTAATTGCAATGGAGAGTTTTTCGTCCTCAAAAACAGAAGTTGAACCAATTTTGATTTCAATTGTGAGTATTGAATAATGAATAATGAATAATGTCTTTTTTTAGCCCCACTTGCCCTTTTATAATTTTGCTTTTTTCAATTTCACCTTTAAAAGCATTTAAAAATATTTTTAATTAAATATTCATTTTTCACCATCATAATAATAATTACTTTTGACCATTTAATTTTTTTTACTCCTTTTAATAATACTTGTGTTTTTTTTCCGCATTATAGAATAAAGTAACTTCAGACAATTTAAATGAATTATTATTAAATTATTTCTTTTATTAAATTCCCTTAGCATACAGGGAATAAAAGATAGGCTTTGGGACCTATGAGTTATTTAATTTAGAAAAGGGACATTATAGCTTAGCGCTGGCCTTCATAAACATGTTTGTGCTTGCGAAATATCCTACAGGGACTAAATTTCAAAAAATCATTACGTAAATTGATAGTCCTAAAAATACAACACAAATTTTCACCATTTTACATGAATAAAATTACATAATGTTTAAACATTTTACAAAGGAAAATGTCACAGTTTTAGTAGTTTGTATTAAAAAATTAATTTCTATTGAATTATAGACAATAATTAATCTGCTAAAAGTAACATAAACATGAAGAAGCCTATTTTTACTAAAATTAATTTCGAGAGAAGTTAGTAACTTAATTTTTCTATGTAAAAATTATTTAAGTAAATTTAGCCCTTTTAAGGCCTAATGAAAAAGCATACAATGCGAATAATATGAAACAAAATTTAATTTTTTTTTTTGCAGTACTATAGTAAACAACAAATAATAATTCTCATATGCATTTTCAACTTAAAATTCAAGCATAACAATGTCTTTTTGTCACATTTTCTCTTTCTTTTTTTATGTAGAACTACAAATGAGATCAATAATGCTTGCAAGTTAGAAGTATGCACGTCTATTTTTCTTTCTCAATATTTACTAGATGAAATTATTGCATATCAATGGCTTCCAACAGTGAATAAATTTTGCATAAAAATTACAAAGGATACTAAAAAAATTAGTTTTCAAAATAAGTTCTATTGCACTCTCGCAAGGCCAAACCAAGGAGGGACTTATCTCTTATCCTTTTGCCATCATTGCATAGCTGCTTTAGGCAGTATCGATCTTAGGACGCCCTACTCCGAGCATAAGTAACACCAGTAAGCCAAGATAAGGTAAAAATAAACAAGGGAAGGACATTGGCAAGCAACTAGATGGCTCTACATAAACAAGCTTCCCCATAACAAGGGGCTCTCACTCACACCCAATACAAAACCACATTAACTCCAACTCAAGAACACACATATAAAATGTAAAGGAGATACAAGGCAGTGACGAAGAATTTCCAATACTTGATTAGACTCTAAAAACACCCATTATAGATGAGACTTGCTACTCTTCACACATGGGGTGGGAGAAGGATGACTTTGGGATGCCTCTCCTTGTCCAAGCCCTTCTCGCTTGCCATAAGATGACTTTGAAAACGCATGTTTTCTTATTGCCCAAACCCTATGCAATAGAGCTAAATAGGACTTTGGAACATAGTTCTCATTCCCACTCTACTCAATGAAAGCATATAACAAGTACACAAGCTATGCCCATTTAGGCATTATGACTTTACAATCTCAAGTCACAAAAAGTCTGTCAAAACAACCAATAAAAGTTGAGGGATTGAACATCTCCATGCCCTAAAAGAGGTTTAAAAACATATGATAGCCATAGGCCCAACCATGGCAAACAAAAAGAAAAAGAGGGTAAACCAAGTGGCCATACAATCTCTTGAAATACACATACAATAAAAAGAACAAGAATTCTTCTTAAAACCTAAGCTACCGTTTCCTTTTGGATTTGGGTTTACATTTGATGAACCGTGATCGCTGATTCAACAATTTTTTTGCCTTGGGTATGTCTTGGGTTCGTCCGTACAAAAATATTTAAGTTTTTTTAAATATAGAAATTCTACCCTGATAAATAGGAAATGAGTGACATTGTCATTAACCACATAATATGCATATTGATATTAACAATAAAATATGAAATACTTTAATACTCATTAAAGTATTTCAATGATTAAATATTTCAATGCAGATGAAACACTGTTATTTCACTGGGAGATAACACAAACTTTAATAAAAAGTTAGGTCATTTGAAGGTCAGTTGAATCTTATAATAATCCTTTTGGAACTAATAACTACACCTACACTAAAATTTGTTGTGTACGAAAGGTTATCACACACCAGTGCTATGAAACATGAGGAATTTTGCATTTATATTTCGTAAGTAATTATGATTATTTAATGGGTATAAGATTAGAACGACGTCACCCACATGTTAATGAAAGAATCTTATTTTATTGCTCCCCTTTCCCCCTTCCCCATGCCTACCCCCACAAACTCATTGTATAGTTTTTCTTTATGCATGTATTTATTAATATTTTCGCCCAAGACAAGTGGCATGCCACATATGGATGTGGCAAGAGCACCATATTTATAACTCTAATCAGGTGTCAAATGACGTGGTTATTCATTCTATTTCTATTTTTAGTGGTAGGGCCCATACAGTTATCAGAGTCGACCTCAAAACCATCAGAAGAAGCAACAATAGAAAGCTCAGTATTCACGGCAACACCAATTTCTTCCTCCAATTTTTTCATGATTCCATTCACAAGGTCCATGTTTCTCTCGTCACAAGAGTCCACATCCTCCAGAATACTCAAAAGCTCTTCTCCCTCAGTTGTGAGGCTACAAAATTGCTTATTACCCTCATACAAATCCTTGGCGTCATCCTCCTTGTCCTCTTCTTGGCCTTGTTTGAATTTTTCTGTCTTAGACATAGTCAAGCGAAAAAATGATAACAAATTAAAAGAATCATGTTTTTTTATTGTTTTAGCTTACAAATTCTGACCATATATGCCCAGGGTTTATCCTGGGGCAGCTAGGTTTGCTTGGGTTCTTCTTAGAAGAACTCAAGTGAACCCGGGTGCCCAAAGACAAACCCTATATGTTTTTCACAACCTATCGAACTAGCACCAAAACCCGGTGTGAACTAGACCCTGATTCGTAGGCAAAAACCCACGAACTGGTAACGAACTTAAAATGAGTAAATAAATAATTTCATGGGCGAAGTAGGAAGACCTATATTGGTTCCATCACTTGAAATTAATCAAGGAAACATTCTACAAATGTCTTATTGCAAACAAAAACCGATCTCTTTTTTTTCTTTCTTCAAGCTCTTCCTCCTTTTCAAGTTCCAACTCACCTCTCCAAATGAAAAATGAGAAAAAAGTCCTTTCAAGGGAGACTTTCCTTCCTCTTATAGAGAAAACACTCAAACACATTGGCCAATGGGAAGGTGACACTTATACCTTCCCATTCCTTGGCTCTTTTACCAAAATTTTCCAAAATAATAACTCTTCTTACAAATCAATGTGGGAAAGCAAGGCTTGTCCATGCTCATAAATGTGTGATCTTGTCCATGCCATAAATGGTCACATAGGTTGCCCATCCGTTTGGTCAAAAGGGGCTTAATTACACCTACTGACATGTAAATTTTATTTTTCATCAACTTGAAAACATGGGTTTAATTTTTCACTCGAGTTTTTGGTTAAGGGCAACTAAAGTGGGTCTCATAGTTTACCTTTATGACTTAAAATGAGGTAAAAGTAACTTCTAAAGTGTGACAAAGGGGTATAAATAGTGCCAAGAAGCCCTGTAAAGCCAAAACTGAAAACTAAAGTATAAGGTGGGACTCAGACTGGATTATAATTACAGGTGTCAAGTTTGACACTACTCAACTAATACCATTGGTGCACTTATGCTTGGCATAGTCCTGAATCTCTCGCTTGGTTTTTTGTCCCCTGCACATCACTTCACCCATAAAATTGCACTACCCTAGATAACCAAAGCGACTGAATATAAATGTTCAAGTAGCATTATATCAACACATATTGTATATATAAAAAACATCACAAAACACATCTCAATAATCATCATGAGGTAATATTGACATGCTAACATCTAGATATCTGTAAACTCAAATTGCATGATAAGGAAGTATTAGTTCAACTAGTATGACATTGCAAATAGCATCTCAATGAACAATTGAAATCATCTATAACTAACATTTAAATGGTACTCATGTAAGCAACTAATAACATCATGAACATAAAATTCATTGTCTCAGTTATAATATAACAATTAGTATTTTGTGTCTCAAATAATATAAAGATCATGTCATGTAAGTACGTGCAAAATGACAAAGTTCCAAAATTAGTATTGTAAAAATTGGGGCTTCACATGTTTGACAATGACTATTTTTATTGACCCCATACTTGTGGAAACAGTGGGAAAAGATAAGGATCGCTACATTTGTCATATCTCATATGCCGTGAAGCCCATAAAAAACAAAGGAGGGCGTGGTGCACAACCATCGATCCAAAATATGAATCAAATCTACTAGCTATGCTTGTTACATGTTTCCACTATTCCCAATTTATGTAATTCATGATTGTAAGACACTTCTAAAAGACACTTCATATTAAACCATTAGTTTAGATAAGTTGCACTGGTAGAAGCAATATGAAGATGATCCATACATCCTCATAATGGTGAAGTCTCTTGAATTTGAGAGGTTTGTCAGATGACAAAATGCCCAGTTTGTGTAGGGGCAATGGCGTAGCTGCCAGTATTTGTAGGTGACGATTGTAGTAGCTGTGAAATCGCTTCGACAGTTTCGTCACCATCAGTCTGCATAGTGTGACAGTTTCATCACCATACAAAACACGAGAATGGGAGTCGTTGTAAATGTTCAACTCTCTTAGGACATTTCGTTTGAGATCTTTGGCGAGTTCCAAGGTGAGAGGGCATAAGTACAATCTTTGTTGAAAGCAGAGAACATCAAAAACATGATCAAGAAGGTAGTGAGAGTCTTTGAACCTGGATTCACATTGTAATTTGCAAGTTCGAGTCCTTATTCATGTTGTCTCATTGTTTCTTGGTTGTGAGTTGTTCTAATTGTATTTGTTCCTTGTGGAGTGCTTGATAAGTGCAAAACAATTGTGTTTGCAAGCTTTGGATAGTGTAGGAGTGAAAACTCTATCTATGAAGGCCATGTTTGGTAGTAACTTTTACACTTGTTGAACTACATAGTGGAAAGAGAGTGCAATTTTCTCACTCACTGGAGTTTTTCCCACACCGGGTTTCTCCAACATACATAGAGTGTTCATTTTGTTGCTTTGTGTGATCTTTTGCTTCATTTTTATGTTCAGTATTCTGCACATTTTATTTCCAAAACTTGTCCATCTCTGTTTTAGTATTGAAAGCAACTTAGAACAATCATCTAAAAGTCATTTGTTAAGCTAGGATTATAGGATCCATGTTGGTGAAGCTTAGTGTGGAATATCCACCTATTTTATGGATCGAATTGGTATCTGCGCTGGTTTAGAATTAATTTTAATGAACTTTTGTGTGTTTGTGACTACATTGCAGTATATGCCCGCTACTAGAGGAAGTAGTGTTAGTGGTCAAGGTATCCTAGTTCTTTTTCAAGAAGACATTTCCACAAGAAATTGGAAGCAAGAGATCATAAGTATGGTTCACTATGATGAAAAAGATACCTGTACAATAGAAGAGCGATTTCACAAGCTTGAAGGAGTGGCTGGTATCTCTCATTTTATGAGCAAAGCTTGATTGGTTAGAGTCCATCGTGGGGATTCTCATGGAGAAGCTTGGTGTTTCTACGGAGGCACTGAAAGCAAATAAGGAGGATGCTCTCAAATAGGAAAAGGTGGAAGAACAACCCCATGCCAACCAAGCTCGACCTCCATTCAATGTTGAGGCAAAGATAAAGATTCAACTATATGATGGAAATGTGAATGCAGATAGGCTAGACCATTGGCTAGGCCAACTAGTGGTATATTTCAGTTTGCATCAGGGTAATGAAAGCTAACAAATTTATTTTGTAAGGTTAAAATTATCCAATCATGCTTTAATGTGGATTGAGAGTTATGTTCATACCTTGGTTGTTAAGAAGCTTCCTTTTATTCTAAGTGGAATTATTTTAAGATGCCAATCAATAAGCAGTTTTATATTATTTGTTATAAGCAAGAGAGATCCATTTATTGGAAATATCTTAGGCAAAAGCAAGGCCAATGCGTGCAGGAGTACACAAGTGAGTTACGGAACAAAGTTGTTCAAATGGGCAAAAGATATAGCAAACCGTGACATCTTGATTAAGTATTTTTGTGGACTCTATAGCCATATGAGGTGCCCTGTCCTCTTGACCAAGCTTACAGATGTAGATGAGGCTTGTTTTCAAGCTCACTACTTAGAGATGGGCAATAAGAAGGCTCCATCTACCTTTCAAAGCACTCTAAATCAATTAGGTGGTTCTAAGCATAAGGGTAAAGGTAAATGAAAAGGTAAGCGTAATGCTACTAAAAAAGCATTGCGAGCATTGTGATGTTGATACTCATTTCGAGAAAAAACGTTGTAAGCTACATTCGTAATTGCACATGTTCAACAAGGAGGAGGCTATGCCCTCTCTCAAAGGTGAAGATACTGGTTGCAGCTCCGATGTGGATGAGACTGTGTTGTACCTTTGTCAATAAAGAGATATGTTTGGGTAGGAGTAGTGCTCAAAAGTGTGAAATTTATAAGATTTTTCATATTAAAATTCAGATGAGGAAAACAAAAGTGGATGCTCTTAACTTCACAAGCAAATTTGATAAACAAGGAGTTAGTAGACAAATTTAATATAGAGACTTTAAATCATCCAAGTCCATATGCTTTGGATTTGTTGAAGAAATGTGTAGACATCAAGGTGACTAAACAAAGTAAAATCAATTTGGTATTAATGCACATTTCATTGATGAAGTTATAGTGGATTTGTGCCTCTTGATGTGTGTAGTGTAGTTTTTGGCAACACTTATTTGTATATTTGTGATGCTATCTTCATGAGAAGGGCCAATCAATACTGTTTGGTAAAGGATGGCAAGGGCTACATCATTTCAGCCTGTTAAGGTGATTTTAAAATCTCTTTGGTAAGTTCCTCTCAAGTTAAAAGGCTTATTAATGCACATGGGACATATGCTTTACTTCTTTTGAGAGAGATTCAAAATAAAGAAGTGGTTGCACATAAAACTTCTTGTAGCATGTTTACTAACAAAGAGCATAAGCTTATAGGCGAGTTGGTGCAACAATTCAAGGAAGTATTTCATGCGCTGACAAGTTGCCACCGTTGAGGCCCATTGAGCATGAAATTTAGTTGCTACTAAATACTTCGTTTCCAAATATCAGGGTGTACATGCAGTGCTTGAAGGATGCCAATGAGGTAAAACAACAATTATAGTCTTTAATTAATCAAGGTGTAATCCATTCTAAAACCTCTCCATGTGCTTCTCCTATTGTTTTAGTACCTAAGAAAGATGGTTCATGGAGAATGTGTGTTGATTATAGAGCACTGAACAACTTAACCATCAAGAATAAGTACCCTCTTTCATGAATTGATGATCGTCTTGATAAACTTCAGTATGCCAAGTATTTTACTAAACTTGATTTGAAATTTGTGTATCACCAAGTGAGAATTAAGGAAGAGGACATTTGGAAGACAACATTAAAGACAAGGCAAGGGTTGTAAAATTGGTTGGTTTACCTTTTGAACTATGCAATGCACTGACTACGTTCATGCGGTTGATGAATGAGGTAATGAGGCCTTTTATTGATTCCTTTGCCATTGTGTATAATGATACTCTTGTTTTCAATAAAACTTTTGATGAGCATGTTGATCATTTGAAACAAGTTTTGGAAGTTTTGAAAGAGAACAAGTTAGTGTTGAATGAGAAGAAATGCGAGTTTGCTCAACAATCATTTGTCATCTTGGGGCATGTGGTTGGAGATGAGGAATTGAGTATTGATCTGGCAAAGATAGAGGTCCTTATGAATTGGCCAAAGCTTTACAATGTGATAGAAACAAGTTTTGTTAGTGCAGTTTAGTATTTGAGAAAATTCATCAAGAATTTATCTTCCATAGTTGCATCCTTGCATGCCATTACAACAAATGCTAAGGCTTTTATTTGGGTTAAGAAGCAACAAGATGCATTTGATAAGTTCAAATACAAGATTAACCATGCTCCAATATTAGCTTTGCCTAACTTGCAACTGCCTTTTGAGGTGGAAACAAATGCTAATAACTATGCTATGGGGGTTCTATTACAAGGAGTAAGTTTGTATGTTACCTTTTAGGGTTATTTCATGGTGCAATTCTAAATTATTGTACATACGATAAGGAAATGTATGCTCTTGTTCAATCGATTAAGAAATGGAAACATTATTTTCTGGGTAAGGAAACTATTGTCCACACGGATCATCCAAGGACCAAACACATAAAAAACGTTGGGAAAGGCAAGGGAGTAACCCTCAAAACAAATAGGGACGAAAGTAGCACACACATAACTGCTACAAAATGTAGCATCCTCTAGCTAGGCAGTGAAAGGAAGACAAGGTAGGTCATGCATGGCAGCCGAGGTAGAGGTGCAAACCAACATCTAGGACTCTTAGTGCATGACTTTAGTGCAAAATCTGGACGACAATGATGACGAGGACAATGTGCCACTCTCCAATTTGAGACCACTTACACTTCTGACAAAGTTGCCACCTTGACAACTTAACCCACCATGACCTAGATAGATGCAAAGGGGCCTTCCAAGGTGCTTCTATAGTCAAAGGATAGTGTTGTGCCCACACCACCTATAAAGGATTCCCTGGCTGCAAAAAACACAATTGACATTAGACCCAATGGATGAGAACCCACTAAGTGACATTACATGTGACTATGGGGTTGCAGATGATTCCCAAGAGCCATGAGTTGAACAAATAGCATTGGATGAGGATCCCATGAATGATGAGGTGAATGCACTACAAGATGACAATATGTTGGTTGATAAGACACGTGTTGGAATAGGAATTGGGACTAAATAATTTGAAAAGTGCTGGTCAAGGGGCTGAAAAGGAAGGGAGGGAAGAGGAAGAAGGTAAAGAAGAAGGGAAACACGATGAAATAGTTGGAGAAGAAATAGATTAGGGTGAAGGTGAGAAAGAAATGAACGATGTTGAACAAGCTCAACGTGAGGAAACAAAGGGCGGTGTGCATGAAACAAGCAAGCTGCATGTAACTATTTTTCTTCAACATTAGAGTCTAGGCATATATATGTGTCAAGTGAAGAAGAGAGTGTTGACGAAGAAGAGAAAACCATCAGAGAACAGGTCCAAAAGACCATACATCATGAAGATTTGTTACCATGGAACTTATTGCCTGAGGAGAGTGCCTCGAGACAAACCTGAAAGCAACTGTTGTTTATTTTTGACACTCATTTGGATGAGCCTTCATTTGAAGCACCGACGACTTGTGTGCTATCAGAAGAGCCATAAACCATTGATGAATAGAGAGAGATCATGTGTGTGGACCTGACCAAAAATGATTGAGGTTCAAGCAGGGTGTGCACTAGTGAGGATGGCCTCAAAAGTGTCACGACAAAATGTCATAAATAATAGAACCGCAAGGAACAAAAAGAAACAATTGGGAGAGGCCAACAAGAAGCGCACATTTGTGGAGCAAAAACTTGTTGCTCGTAGAATTGAAAATACTAAAAATTTGCATAAAAATGGCTTTAAAGGAGTGTAATTTGATGGATGGAGTCTCCCTAGGAGGAGTCAAGGAGATTAGTCAGCTTGGATTGATGGTAGATCGATTGTTGTTGAAGGGTAAGAACATTGTCGTCAGAGAAATGGAGCATGAAGGAAAGGGGAAGGCACGATTTTTTTTTGATGAACAATAGCCGAATTGTGAGATGTTGATAGTGCTCGAGGAAAAGGCGAACCTTGTAGGTCAGATATTTCAAATTTTTGTACACCAAATGGAGGCAATTAATGTGCGCATGCTTGAGGAGGAAACAAAACAAAAATAGCTTGAAAGAAATAAAAGTGTTCTAAACCAAGGATAGGGTTGAGAGGAGTAAAATCCTTGAGGATACCGACGAACTAGGAGAGTAGATCGAAGAAAAGTGTAGATAAATGGAGAAAAGTTTCAAAATCATAAGGTTAAAGCTATGGACCAAGAAACTACATGTGTGAGGTAATCATAGGGTTTGTTTTAGAAATTCAAGCAACAAAGCAAAAGGCGTAAGAAAACAAGAACTGGTTGTTCATGCTAAATAACTTATCCATGGAAATGTCGAATAGGGTACTAGCAATTCAAGGTGCACTAGCAAGGTGGGATCTATTTGAGGACAAGATCCAAAAAATTGCGTTGGAGTTTTTAGAAGAACAACATGCGAATGAAGCACTATCAAGTGATGCACAATAGGGTTAGTGTAGGGTGATGTTGGTCCGCAATTTTAAATAAGTATAAAAGTATGCCTTTGGTTTTGTTAGTATGTAGAGGGCACAAAAGACATATTTTGGATGAGCAGTGCGCAAAGGCATGGGGCCCAAGAAATAGCAGATCAGGGGAGACCCTGATTTTGACAAAGTTCAGTAGAGTGCCATTAGGCTCAACGACGTATGAAGAAGCAGTTGCGTAGATGTATCGAGAACCTTGAGAGCACTAAGACTAGGAGGACCAACCAAGTTTCAACATGCATTGATGGCAATAGTACGGTCAACGCAAAACACAAAGCACAGTGAATGGGAAGGAGTTTGTGCGAACCACATAGCACAATTCTTGGGAGTTGGCATAAGGAACAAAGAAGTAGAACGACATTAAGGAAAACCATGGTTTGAAAAGTTTTGAGTGGATCTAGCATAGTACGACATGAATATAGAGTTTGGTTAATCATGGTCCTTTATTGTAAAGCAATTATTCTCTACAATATTTAGAAATTGTTGTGTATTATGAGGAGCATGGATTTAATTATTGTAATTGCAAGGTAGTGGCTTATACCTATAAAAGCCCACCTTACTTCTTAGTTTAGGTTGTTGACACTATTGTTTTGGTAGTTGTTGATCTTGTCGTTGGTTACTATTATTGATCTTGTTAAGTCAAAACATGGATGGAATATTATGTTATAAGTTTACTAATGTTAAGAAGCCAAAAGCTTTCATTAATAGTTGATGTTATTATTTAAGTTTTTTTATTGAACTTATGATATTTATGGTGGTGATTGTCCCTTGAATGCATGGTTAACTCTTATTTGAATGTTTAAGATAAACAAGTGTTGATTTGCACCGATGCCGTTCTAGAAGATAGCAAGGTTAACTAGTCCAAGTCATCTTTTGCGACTAAGCTAATGCACCTCGGTAGTCTATCTTTGTGCCTTAGGTGAGCATGCAAATTTGCTTGCATGAAATGCTGACGCGATATCATTTGTTAGGGTAAGCGTAGTGGTGCAGCTATAATGACTGGTGCATAAGAAAATATCCCAACAAGCGACATGACCTCTTCACACAATACTTCATACAGTGATTGACTCAAAACTAACAGAAATTCAATAATTACATTATTGAATAACTATCTTACAATGAGCTTTCCTCGAGCTCTTATGTGGTCTCCCATGGCCTGTCCATGTTCCCACTCTGCATGCTCAAATGAGGGGGAGGGCAGTTATTTTATAGAAAATGTATGCCCTATTAAATGCAGGCGGTTGGCTAAAACCCATATGGGTAAAAAACAATCCATGCGGTCAAAAGAAATCTAGGACTTTCAGGAGTGTTAGGTGCATTGTATGTACACATCTTTTCTATTTTCCTCATTTACAAAATAAGAAAATATGAAATCGACTAATGTAACAATTATGGTGTAATGACAATTTACACCAACAAGCATATTCAAATGCCTATATACTAGCAGTTCCATTGCAATCAGTATCATGTTCTCGCATAGTTGTCAATTTCACTTGTTAAATGATGGCTTTTGTTCATTCATGGATTATTTCTTTTCTAATTTGCTTCCCTCCCTTTACCTTTTGTTAATGAGATTGCTTTTTTTTTCTTTTCGTTTTGTAGAGAATATGAGAATTATTCTGTGTTTTTGCAGGAGGATTTGGAAAACAAAATTGAAATTGCAGACGCATTAGCTACTAAGCTTTTGCAACGTTTCAACTACTCGGTTTCTGTCATGAAAACAAGTGCCACACACTTTGAAGATGGTAAGGTAGATATAAACAAATCTTTTAGAGTTGCTTTATTTTTTTAAAAATTTAAGCCAACAAGTCAAGCTTAACATAATACAAAATTTTGAAAGAGTTCAGTAACTTATTTTGCTTGATCTAATATATATATATTTTCAGTCTATCCATTGCAGGTGGAAGTTGGTGAGTTGAAAGGGAAATTGAAAGAGGTGCTTGCAGACTATGATGCTCTTTGCAAAAGGATTAATGCAGAGGGACCAGATGCGCTAAAAACTAGTGTAATGCCATTTTCTGCCAGTGAGCTACAATTTAGCAGGTCACAGGGGTGCCCAACTGTGCAAAAAGCTCCATAATTATTGACCTCTAGGACTAGAAAAGTTTTCAAGATGTTTGGTGCCTTAAATCATAATTGTATAGAATATTTGTTTAAGAAATTACAACCTCCATTTGTCATGTTTGATTCCTTTGTAATGAATGCATAGAGATTGATAAAATCAACGGACTAGAATGACAGGGAACTCAGTGCCCATGGTATCAGAGTTTTGAGAATAACGAAGTTCTTTTTTCCCTTTCTAAAATTTGGTTAGTTTTCAAGAAAAGGATGTTGGGTTGATCGGAGATAATAACTTATCTTCAATTAGTGGGAAGGGAAAGATGGTTATAGAGCAAAGCATGCAACAAAACTCATTCTTCTCAATGAGAATTTCAAAGTCATGAAGAAGGTAAAAACTATGTATGATATGCCGCATATTAAAAAGGAGTTTCCGAAATTTATTCCAATTTTTATAATTAATAACTCTTATATCAATAAAAATTATAAAATTTGTTTATTAAGATGAGGATACATGGATTTTGGTGCAACTCATTTATGGTTTTATTGTGTAGGAGGGAGAAGGAAGTTTTTATTTTATTTATTTTTATTTTTTTTAGGACGGTATTTTGAAAGATCTTAGGGGATGAGACCATCTTTTACTTATGTTGGATGGTGCAAGCAAGGAAATTTTATATGTATTTCATATGTTGTAGCATTGACTAAGACCTTATTCGTTGAGGGGGGTTAAATATGTGAAACTACTCATAAAATTTGATGTAGTTGGTTTTGTGATTCCAAATCCAATGATTTATGAAAATCAATGTAGATTTTGTAGATATACCTAAAGTGGCATTGAGAATTGTAGAAGAAGAATTATATTTAAATTATGACTTATTCAAGTTAGAAAAAAGGTCCTAGAAATTAAGTATGTTTCAATTATTGAACAATTAATTGTTAAAGTGGGACTCATTGATTGAATATATTTATGTACATACATAATTTTTTTGTATTTAAACAATAAGTAAATTTAATTATGTCTTTGTGTAAGAATATATTATTTATAACATATTTGATATATGACAATAATAGATGCATCCAAAAATATATTAACCTTGAAAGTGAATATATTTTGAAACACTAAAAATTAAGGATGTGTTTGAACATTAATTAACAAAGTTTGTACATATAACTATCAATAATTGAACGTGTATGTGACCATTAATATTCAACTTTTGAAATAAAATGTGCAACTTTCTAATTTTACTTAATACAAAATAATTGATTTAATTCCAAGATCCAATTCAATCAATTTCACCTATTTGGGCATTTATGCACTCGTACCTACAAAAAATTGTTAAGGCTTACAATTTAAAAAAAAATATAAAATGAAGCACAATTTGAAAAATCCCTCCAAAATTTCAATAATCCCTCCAATTTCAATAAAATCAACCAAAATTTGAATTTGAATTATATATATATATATATATATATATATATATATATGAGCTATGAAGATGTCTAATAGTTTCAATAAATTCTTGCAGACTAGATGTTCAACAACAACACATAGTGGAGATTTAGACTGCTAAATTAATCAAAATTTTCTTGCTAAGAGGATTGACAAAAGCTCTAACAATTTTGAAAATAGGTATAAAAAATGTAATTTAATTAGTGAAGGGTTAATTTTGACTGGTGTATGAATTTATTTTAAGTTTTATATACTTTTCCAAACACTGTATGGATGGAAGGGCAAAATTTTAGGTGGACTGTCAATTATTTTGAATGAGTAAATATATATTTAGTCTTTTGTTGTTTCCTTATTTAACAATGAATTCTTCTAGGTTTTAAAGATGGAATTGGATATGGGAAACACAATGATTATAGTAAATATATATGTAATATTTTTTGTTGTTTACTTCTTTAAGCATATGATTCTTCTAGCATGCTCCTTAGGGGCCACTTTCTGATATTCCTTTTTGCCAACTTCAATGATTATCTGAGAATCTTCTATAACCTTTTTCGAGTTCTTTCTCTTTTTCTATTTTTAATAAATAATTCAATGTGTGGATAAAATCAATAGGAGGGATAAAATTATTAAAAATGTGTATGTTTATTTTCTTGCACAACATTGGTCCATGTGGTCCATGAACACACTAGTATTATAGCCTTGTTGAGTAACTATCCAAATAATAGTGGTCCCTCTATGAATAAATTGAGAAATGCATTATAAGCATGCATAGTTGAAATTGGGTTTTATTGTTATTATGCACAAGAAACATTGAAATTTTGACATATATGAACTTGCTTAAATTACAGGGAGCACCAAATTTTGATGGCCTTGTAACTTGAAATGAAAAAAGGTCAAAAAGTGAAACTGATCATTCCATTAGCATGAAGCCTTATGTCGAAAAGTCTATGTTATGACCCAACTTCACATATGTAATTAATCATTACAGGGAATAATGCAACATGTTTCACTCATGTGAGTAAATAATTTCTAGCCATCATCCAATAGATTTGCTTAGCTGTGTGCACAGAGACCATAAAGGAAGCTTACATGGTTGGGTGTTGTTTATGGAATGCTTCTATAGTTCAGAGGTTGAGGATATCCTTGCCATACCTTTGTATTGTATATTTTTCAATCATTATTTCTTTGAGTACATCATTCAAACAATGCGCATTCCTTTTGTACGCTGAAATTTGGTAGAAATTTCAATCATGGTAGTCACCACTAAAACATTTGACCAAAATTTGCTTTCAGTTATTTGTTGGTGGATATCTATACCCTGTTCAAATATAACTTGGTAGTTATATTTTTATTTCGAGTGCAACTTTGCAATGTGCTATAGGATGAGAGTTTTAAGGGATGAATTGCATGGATAAGTCTGTTTCTTTGTAAAACCCATCATCAAGGATAAGTTTGAAACCAATGATGATGGGTTCTGCAGAGAGACCTAAAATGTGCATTTGTAGATATAATCTGGTAAATATAATGTCTAAATGGTAAAATTAATATAAGAAAAACATACCAGAGTGTTTTCTCACCTGTATGTCCTCTCACATTTCCTATTCGCTGACCAACTTTATATTTCCTTCAATCATTCCTCTTATTTTGTGTGACATACTTTTCTGTTGCCCCCATGTTTTTAGCCCTGAGACATGCAGGGTTTGCTAAAAATAATTTACTGTCATGACTCCTCCATGCTATTATAAAACAAAGCTTCAATATTAACTCATGAAGCCAAACTCATGTTTAGCTCTCCAAAAATTGAACAACATTTTTTTGTAAAAACTAATTAATAAATAATTCCGTCTTTTACACAAGGCTTCAAATTTAGCTTTATAAATGGTAGCATGAAATATGTTTACCTCCAAGGTAACAATCAAATTGCCCCCAAATCTATCTCAACACTTTCATTGACTTTGCTGAAAATTTCAATTGTTGTGCCTTCAAAGTTTATCTTGTCTAATCTCTTCTAGACCCTCCCATTTGAAATTGTTCCTTGGTTGCATCTTGAGCCTATTCTAATTCATGTGATTAATTTTTTTTCATAATAATCTCGAATTCATTGATAGTATTTTCAATTTTGTATGAAACTTGATTTGCATTTCTAACTCTATCATGAAAGGTTTGAGTAGTCCTTAAAAGCCAAATGAACCATGGATTAAACATCCTTTCAGCGTAAGCAAAAAAAATATCTAAAAATTTGTTTCTTCTTATAAATTCATAAAAAATATCATTTTTTTAGATGCCTTATCATGCCTTATAATCTCGTAAGATGAAAATAATAGACAAAAACAAATTTTAATAAGAGAAAATAAAATAAATGCTAGAACCTTAATTTTTTAACCTTTTTTCAATTATAAAGATTCATTCCAAATATACGAAAATGATTCGGCCTTATTCAGTTTGGTGTACTATTGGGCATTGCCTACCCTTACTATAAAACACTACCCAACAGACCAATCTTAGCCCCGTTTAATATGATGAATTAATGAAAAATTATACTAATGTCCATCAGACCAAGTAGTCTATGAATCAAAATGTGTTTTGTGTGAAAAAAATTCGCTTGAAATAGAACCCTCAAATGTGCCACAATCTATACAGTGTTGTAAGGAGCAACCCCAAATATAAATAATTTTACAAAGTTTGGGGCAAAAAAACAATAAAAATGCTTATGTCAATGTTGATGAACGTGGAAAAATACTTTCAATGTAATCATTAGTGAAATGAAAGGAAATTTCCTTGTGAAGCTTCCACTGGAGTTGGAATCTAGTCAACAAGAAGCGAAACACAGTTGATTTTGTAAGAAGGCTCTTTCAAAAATCAAGTATAACTTCATGCAATGCAACCTAAAGAGAAGAATACTCATGATGAAAATTTTAAAAGCTTTATAGGCTATATAAATTTGTTGTGGGCATTTTAGGCTTTAATGATCCAAAGCTTAGTAATTAGCAATAAAAGATGGTATCCAACATGTTACATGATAAGGGGACTTGAGTTTTTAAAAAATTGAAACCATGCACTATATTCAATAAGATTAAACAAATTACATGTTTGGATTAAAAAGGTAGGCATAAAAGAATCACAACCTGAGCAATAGTACAATTAAGAAGCTTACAAAGACATTGGTTGATCATAACACCAAACCTATATAAAATTATCATTTTTTTGATTGAACATATGATTCAATTGAACCAATCTTCTTATTTTGATTTAATCTTTGACAAGAATAACTCCTTCACAAGGTGGCCCGACACTGCATCTCTCAAAATTTCAAGACTAACAATAACAAGATTATTTGAGGAATTTTTACTCAATTACCAAACCATTATTTCTACCGGAGAAGCCTTTTACTCAATCTTTTGAGGATATGTATTTTTTGTTTCTTCACTTGTTTTCAATTATAGTACCTCCATTTGCACCTCTATTGAACCAACTTCAGCTTGATTTTTTTGCATTTCCCCTTCTACCGAAGGCCTCTACTGTCCTACCTCCCTTTGCACTTATGTTGAACCAACTCTAGTTTATTTTTTCGCATTTCCCCTTCCAAAGGGTTGTGATGAAAGTATGTTGTCGAGTGTTTTGGAGTCATTGAGGAACATTTTTTTCTTTTTAACAGTCCTTAGGCATACTAGGTATTGGCTTAAGTCTAATACACCCTTGGTTATGGCCTATGTATTTATCGGTATAGTCAGTTAACACCCTATGAAACCTTAAATGTTTTCTTTACTCACCCTAGTATAACACCAACAATAATAAAAGCAAACATTTAGGGTTAATTTCATCAACACTTCCATTTGTTCAAGCAACCAACAACAACCACCATGCTACCTAGCGTAGACCCTATGGTCACCATTTTACCATAATGTGAGAATTGCTCCACCATTTTTGGGGCCTTCCCCTTAATTTGGTTTTCATAACAAGATCTCAGTAGGTTTACCCAAGAGGAAAAAGTTAAAATGTTAATTTGGAGAGTTTGATAGGATTACCCACAATATAACCTTGTTTAATTTGTGAAGTTCAGTCAATGATCATTTATGAAAAAACTATATTATTGGTTTGTCATTGAAGCTCAGGATCACTTGATTAATTTCGATAGGCTTATTGCAGTTTATGTGTGACTATCAGTTGGATTGCATAGCTACAGATGTGCATTTGCTTGTTTATTATTGAATGTTTACTACTGATTATTTCTTATTACAAATCATCATGGTACAAAAGAATAAAGGGAAGAATTCACTGCGTAAGTCACAGATGGACCCTTAAAAAAGGGATGTGAAATTGGTTGATGTATCTGACTTTAAGGAGGATAATGATGTTATAAATACAATAGAATAAATCGAGTTAGATACACCTAAAGAACTTAAGCCCAATCCATTAGAAGACATTGAACAAAATTGAAGTTAATGGAAAGAATACTGGTACATCAAAGAAAGTTTCCTTTAGAAAAGAGTGGATAGAGGATGAAAATAAACAAACAACAAGAGATTTTGAGGAAAATAGGCTACCCACAAGAACTTTTACCTCCAAGTGGGGGATCCCTCAAAGTAAATTGACAACCTAGTTGTGGGGTCTCACAACAACCAATTGTAAGGGACCCCCAACCATCCAATAGATGAAAAAGAGACCAAAATTATTCAATACTATAAAGACATGGTAGATATGGGTCATGGCCTAGAAATCAAATCACTAAAGGCTCACATGGCACACATATGTGAAACAAGGCTTAATACATTCAAGAATAGTTTTCCTAGTAGATTTTGGTGGGAAGGGTTCAAAAAGAGGCATCCAAACTTGTCTCTAAGGACTATAGAAGGCATCGATCATGACAAAGTATTCATGCTCAGGCCAAGTGTATTTGTAGTATTTTATGAAAACCTAGACATGATGTATAAAACATAGTAATATGGACCTCATAGAATATGGAATTATGATGAAACTTGTGTGCAAGATGGTAGGAATTGTGGGATGAGGGTCCTTGCAAAGACAAGTATGAAGAATATAACCCACATACTTCTAAGAAGTAAAGATTGGATCACCATCCTTTGTTTTGTTACTGTAGTAGGGCATTATATACTAGGTTTATATATTTTTAAAGCATAAAAGTAGTTAGCAAATTACATTACAAACTGAGTCTGGTGCATGCATGAAAACCCAACCACATGCATGGATGACAAAGTAATTATTTCTTAATTGGTTACACCACTTTGCCAGATCATTTATAGGAGGTGTTTCACCATTAAACATGCATCTCCTTATATTTGATGGCCATAGAAGCCACATGGCTTATGGCACAATCTAAGAAGCAAGATCATTGGGCATAGATCTTATCAATCTACGTGCCCACACTATACAGAAGCTATAACCACTAGATGTTGATGTATTTTCACACAAACAATGGAGCTATCAAGTTAAGTAAACAATAGAAAATTCTTACATTAGATAACTACCTGAAATTAATTGAACAAAAAGAAACACAAAAGAAGAAGTTGGAGGATATAAAAGCAAGGAAAAAAGAACAAGTAGAGGAAATGAAGGCAAATGAAATACTTGAACAAGAAAAGAGTGAAACAATAGAAAATTCTTACATTAGATAACTACTTGAAATTAATTGAACAAAAAGAAACACAAAGGAAGAAGTTGGAGGATATAAAAGCAAGGAAAAAAGAACAAGTAGAGGAAATGAAGGCAAATGAAATACTTGAACAAGAAAAGAGTGAAACAAAAAACCTTGAAAAGGAGTTAAAATGACAAAGGAAGGACTTGGAGAAGATGAAACAACAATAATAAAAGCAGAAAAATAAGGAACATGATAGGATTCAACATGATTAAATTAGGATTGAAATGGATATGTAGAGGCAAAGACATATAATCAGTTTGAAAAATCCTTCCTTCAAAATACCCAATTATGTTAGATTTCTACATCATTTAGAATCCGAAATTTTTAAATTTCACTAATTTCTAAGACTACGACCCCTCTTCTCCTACAAACCAAATGTAGTTTCATTTTTCAACAACTATGAATTTTCCCATATCAATAGCCATGCATTCTCCTAATTTAAAAACAATGGATTTTCCTACAAATCAAGTGCAACATACTAATTCATTTCCTACACATGTTACTACTTCAAGCCAAATGCAATATGCTCATAAAATTCCTATGTAGTTTCATTCAATAGACATGATCAACATGTCATATAGACCCCCAAAGGAGAAGGGAACAATAATGCTTGCTATAAAATAAAGTAGCGAGACACCAAACAATCTTGAAGAATAATTCACCTTTCTTATAATATCACAAAATTTCACCTATGGTAAGATGACAATATATAGCAAATTTTTGGTGTGATAAACTTTATTATAATGTAAGAAGTTGTGTCCTATGATAAGTAGATAATATTATGTATCCTATATATGAAAGTAGGATTTTGTGCAATATATCTTGATATCGCATTGCAATGTTATTTAGAAGCAATGGTTTGATCCTATCATATTAATAGTTAGTATTAAGAATTTTGTAAGATCTCATACATACCCAATATATTTTATAACATGTATGTTCTATGAATACAAAATTGGTCCAAGCCTATTTAATATTGTCTCTTTTTTCCATTTTAATTCATCAACTATGTTTTTGTTGGTATATGAGCTATTAATTTTAAAGTTTTAATTCATATTTATGTGTGTACATATGTATTTATAAACACACACACACACACACACACACACACACACACACACTTAAACATATGTGCACATACATTTAGGACTGGTATAGTTATATGTATGTGTGTTATATATGTATGTATATACATACACACACACACACACACACACACACACACACACACACACACACACACACACACACACACACACACACACACACACACACATATGGTGCACACTGAGATAGACATACATATATACAAACACATATTTAATATATATGCACACAATCATGGTATATAATTGATTCATACGTGTATATGGATGCACTACCTTATTTTAATATATCAAAAAATTTAATTTAATATATATGCATAACTCAAATCATAGAAAAAGCGATAAAAATGGTTCACTGGCTTAATGAGGTTAGGATGAACCTCACCATAAAACCATGAAAACTTTATTTGTTATAAAAATACAATTAATGTTCACATTTTGTTTAGATATATTATTGTTTGTTGTAATGTTATATTAGTGCATTGTTGTAAAAATATATTAATATAAGCTATATGTTGATTTAAGTGATCTTAGGGTTATAGATTGTGATAATTTCAATCTCCTTATTTTTAGGAGATGTTAAACTTATAAATATGTATTTTTCAAGTGAATAATTTAACATGTGTTTTTATTGTAACTCTATCCAATTTTTAATATTATTCCTCCTTGCTTTCATGCAAACCATCCAAATACAATGTTATTATTCAAATAGTAATAAAAAAAACCCTAATGTCTCTTTCTATTTTTATTAAATCACTACATTATTAATAAAAATATTCTTCAAACATTAATTACAACCTCAATAGATTAATAAAATTACATAATGAGCCAAAGAGAAAATAAGCATACCCCATACTGAATTGTGTTTAAAAACACATCATATTAAGTGAGAATATTGAGCACAACTCTTTAAAAGTGATAGTAGCATCATTCTGAAGGGTATTTATGGGATCGACAAATTGTAATAAATTAAAAAATACAATAAAATAATGATTAATTCCAATATAATTCGTTTGGATAAAGAAGATTAAAGGCATTTTAAAGAGAAATATGGAAGCAAAATGTTTTATATATCAAAGTGACATGAACAAATTAACAGAGAAAATCCCCACATGCTCATGTAATATTTCAATGGGTTTGACTAAGTCTCACATCATAATTCACGTTTGAATCATTGGCATGAAATAATCATCTAGTGAGTGATTCTTTCTTGTTTCTATGTTTGGTAACAATTTACAAAATAATTATTGTTCCCATCTGATATACTCTAGTTAACTCGTTAAGATGATAATAATTGTCCATGTCTTAAGCTTCTTTAGTACATCATCGAATAAGCCATGACATTAAATCAAAGCCATAATTTTAAAGAAGCTATCCCATACCCAATTCATTATGGACCTATTGAATCTTCAAGCCACCTTGATCCCTTATGGAAAAAGTAGAGCTCTTAGTGCCAAATCAACATGTGCAACACTTTTTGGGACCAATTTCGTAGGGGTAAATCATGCTCATTTCTATCCAAAACTTGTATGATGGTAGTCAAATTTCAGGGGAATACAATGGTGAAAGTGTTCGTATAGAATTATTCTTCACTTGAAAATATCGTAGTTATGAAAACTGCCCAGTGCATATATTTCTGTGTTTCCAGTCGCCAAATCAACCTATGCAACACTTTTCAAATACTATTACATAGAACCAAATGAGGTCCAATCACCTTCAAATTTCAGATGATGGTATCCAAATGTGGTAAGAATGTGTGGATCAAAAAGGTCATAGACAATTTACTCCCACGTGTGAAATGAATAGGGTTAAAAATTGGCTTCCGATAGTCAATTTTTTGTGTTTCTAGTTTTCAGATCTGGCAGTGTGCACATTTAAAGCTCATTTTTATAGCAATAAAGGAGGTTAATTTTTATTCAAATTTATCATGGTGATAGATAAATATCATTAAAATTCAATGGAAAAGAGAGTATACAAATATTAAATATAATGTGTGGAATGTGAAGCTATCAAAATCAATGTATGTGCTGATTTTTACTTAGCCATTTTTTCCATCTCCCAGTTGCTAAATCTACCCAGTGAGCACTTTTGAATCCCATTTTCATAGGAGCAAATGGAGTCTAAATTCCATGTAAATTATATGATTTTACCCTGATGGCATAATAAGGTAAATCATTTTTTTAACAATTGTTAGAATTTCTAGCAAAATGTTATGATGGTGTGAAGTGACCCTTCTGGAAAGATTTATCACTTAGTTAACTTTTTACTAGAAAACACGTAGAGGGTAGTTTGAAGGGGTTAATTTTATCATTTAAAAAAACTAAAAATATCCATTTGAGAGTCTCTTCAATAGCTTTATGGAAATAGAAGATATGATGGGTTTTGCTTATATCTTGCTCTACGATTTTCTATTTTTCCATATTCTGAAGGTGCTAATGCGACTGCGTGAGACTATGTGTTGGTTTTTTAGCCATATATTTTGATCCACAACTCTATTTTTGATGCCACTGGTTGTGTTGGAAAATTGATTTTTCCCTCTTTGCAATGATGTTAATTTCAAATTAGAGAAAAGTATAATTAAAATTGGTCAATTTCACAACTAGAATGGTGTATTGATTTGAGAAATCTATAGACTTCAATGCAAAGGTGACTACTGGCATCAGGCATCACTTCCCAAATGTAGATCACGGATGTGCCTTCACTTCTCAAAAATATCTCAGCTACTTCCCCAATCATTATTGAATATTGTAACTACCCCAATAGTGGGTGAGGTTGAGTAATGGCCATGAGCTCTCCAATTGTCGATATAAGCAGATAAATTTATCATTGTAAAAAAGGAAAAATTTTTGAACACAAAAATGCTACAAAAATTTGCTCTCCATGATACCTTTATAGCTTGAATCTTGCAATTAATGAGAATTGATTTTTCCTTTCTTCATAATTCTTACATTCTATGTGTATTTTTGTGGTTGTTAATCTTTGCCTATGGATGTATTTTCCCTATCATTGTTGTCCATCCCTTCACACCTCTATGTAAAACTTGGAACTCATCTATAGGTCATATTCTATGTGCACACAGGTCTGCATAGGCCTTACCTATGGATAACCTTTATCCCTCTCAGTACTTCACTGTGTCCTTGCACCTCTATATGAAACACTTATGCATTTGAAGTGTCCATTTTGGAGATTGTATGATGGTTTCTCATTCTTCGTAGTTGTAGTGTGTTCTTCAAGGCTCATAGAGGTGCTCTATCTATTTTTAGTGCATCACCCTTTATTTATTTTAGCACTCTCTTACCTTCTTCCTCCTTTTTCCCTCAAAAGTTTAGGTTTAGATTAGTGATAGATTAACCTTTATGCTCTTTAAGTCTACGCACTAGTCTTAAACCAGTGTGCCTAGAATAAAAGGAAGTCAACCTTCTCTTGAGGTTGATCACAAGGAGTGCAAGGGTCCCACACCCTTGGGGTTGATCCCATTGTGTGTTTAGGAGTGAGAGATCCTGAAGAGCCCTCTCATAGGGTGAAATTATATGCCATAACAGTTTATGGCATGCCTAGTGGGAATCATTTGAATATACTTACATCATTTATTGAAGTGTTGTTGGTGCTGCTCTTCAATACATTAGTCTTTGGAGGCATTTATAAAAGCATCAATGGTGACTCCGAGTTCATCTAGCTAGTTTTAGCAGCCTAGGTATTCTTTCCAAGTTTTTTTTTCTTTCCACATGAAGTTTGATGGTTGGGTATGGAGAAATTTTCTATTTTACACCTCCTTATCATTAGTATAATGATCCATACCAGCCCAATGTCAAGCCATATCAGTCTTAAAAAGACCCCAATTCCCCATCATATGGCTCTCATTAAGCTTCTTACTAACTTTCTCATGCTTACAATCAGCCCTTTGAAATCTATGTTTCTCCTAATCAACCCCAAGAAAGTTGTAGAGACATATGGCTTGATTTTGAAAAAACAATGAGGCAGTTTAATAGAAAGCAAGAATATTATTTGCATAATCCATTGTGAACTCCTATACCTATGCAATCTCCAGCCCTTTTTCCTCAAAATCCTCATGTTCTACTGCCAAGGAAATTTCCAAGCTTCTCATCCACTCCTAATGTGCCAATCCAAATTTAGGAGAAGGAGAAAATTGTAGAAGCTAAACCAAGGAAGTTTCCATGTTTTGGGAGTGCTTTTTCAAACCCTTCACCAACCCATTCCAATCTTCCAAATGAGCCTATTACCCCCAAGTTTCCAAGTTGGAAGAATATTTATTCAACTCCAAAGCCAACTCATGAGCATATTCATCCCACTCTACCAAGTGAGCCATTTTTCCCTCTCACCATCTCCCTTTACAAAGGAGAACTTGTTCTATGGAAGGTAGAGGAAGAGTTTATAAACAAAGACCATTTGGTTGATGATGATGTTTCAAGTGACTATGATGAGGAAATCATCAGTGGACGCCCTCTTTATGTTATTAAAATAGAAAAATTAGAAATGGAACAAGAGGAAAAATGTAGTCATGATGATGAGGAGTCAATTCCTTCTACTCAAGAATGCATTCAGGGGCATTATTAGGTATTTTATTTGTCAAATGAGCTTCCATTCAACATGGAAGAAGAAGATCTTAGTGCAGCAGTGTTTTTACAAGAATATGATGAATATCCTATCATCTCAAGCCATGACATTCGTCAAGGTGTCTATGAGGAGGTTCAAGATAACATGGTGGCCATTGGTGAGATTGCATAAGTGCTTCCACAAGGTGACAACCCTCAACAAGAACATCATAATCAGCTCAAAGTTAGTTTGCAGTCACCAACAAGTGATAGGGATTTGGAGGAATTGTTTGAGATCTTGGGAGTAGGCTATGTTCCTCTTCAAGGAGACTATGATCTGATTGTGCCTGAGAAGCATAATGATGGAGAACAAAATCCAAGAGTGAGGGAAAATATAATTTCTTAATGTTTGTATTGACAAGAGGATGTATTATCAGGTACCTACCCTAATTGAAGGCCAACAAAGAGGAGACATCACATGTTGTGCTTAATTCAGAGCACAAAGTTGAGTATCAAAAAGAGTAGGATCAACCTACTTATCTACTCCAAGACAATTTTATGTTTAGCCAATCAGATTGGGTAGGCAAGTTTATTTATGTTCTTATTTTTGGAGAACTGTATAACCAATTTGTTGACTATCCAATCCTTCTCCATCTTTTGTTGGCTGCCTTCAAGGATGTAAAACATATTAGATTAGTAAGAAAGGGTAGCTATTTTGTACAACCAGTCAATGGATTTGTTCAGATGACATTTTTATTAGTTAGTTTAAGGTAGGTTATATGTTTTTATTTCTTTCAAGTGCCTGCATGCACATTGTAATTAGTTTTAGTTATTTTACCTTCCTCCAAGTGCCTATGGCACAATTTGTGTTAATTTTTTTTCTTATTTTTTTGAGGTGTGCTTTTAGTTCTAAAAGATTGGCTCAGGTGCAAGGCCCAACAGGTTGCATTTGTCTTGCATTTTTAGAATTTGAAAAGTTTTAGATGCTTCTAAGAATCCATACCCAATGGATTGCATAAAGATACTAGATCTCTGCTTAGCAGGCAAGCATCCCATAGAGGTCATTAGAATGTTGACTCTTCCAGTCACCTTGATCCCTTATGGAAAAAGTAGAACTCTCAATGCCAAATCAACTTGTGCAACACTTTTCAGGAGTAATTTTATAGGGTAAGTCATGCTCATTTCTCTCCAAAACTTGTATGATGGTATTTAAATGCTAGAGAAATATAATGGCTAACATGGTTGCATATAATTATTCTTCATTTGAAAATACCATAGTAATGAAAATTGCCTAGTGCACATATTTCTATGTGTTTCTAGTTGCCAAATCAACCTGTGCAACACTTTTCAAACACCATTTCACAGAACCAAATTAAGTCCAATCACCTTCAAATTTCACATGATGGTATCCAAATGTGGGAAGAATGTGTAGGTCAAAAAGGTCACAAAAAATTCTCTCCCACATGCAAAATATGTAGGGTTAAAAATTTGCTCTCCATGAGACCTTTACAGCTTGAGCCTTGCAACTAATGAGAATTGAGTTTTCCTTTCTTAATGATTCTTGCATTCTATGTGTATTTCTGTGGTTATTGATCTGTGTCTGTGGATGTATTTTCCCTATCATTGTTGTCCATCCCTTAATACGTTTATGGAGAACTTATAAACCATATGCAAGTCATATTCTATGTGCACATGGGTTTGCATAGGCCTTGCTCATGGATAACCTTTGTCCCTCTCAGCACTACACTATGTCCTCTCACCTCTATATGAAACACTTATGCATTTGAAGTGTCCATTTTGGATATTGTATGATGGTTTCTCATTATTCATAGTTGTAGTGTGTTCTTCAAGGCTCATAGAGGTGCTATATCTATTCTTAGTGCATCACCCTTTATTTATTTTACCACTCTCTTACCTTCTCCCTCCCTTTTTCCTCAAAATCTTAGGTCTAGATTAGTAGTAGATTTACCTTTTTGCTCTTTAGGTTTACACACTGGTCTTAAACCAGTGCACCTAGAATAGAAGGAAGTTAGCCTTCTCCTAAGGTTCATCCCAAAGAGCACAAGGGTTCCACACCCTTTGGGTTGATCCCATTGTGTGGATAGGAGTGAGAGAGGCTGAAGAACCCTCTCATAGGGTGAAATTCTATGCCACAACAGTTTATGGCACACCCAGTGGGACTCATTTGAATATCCTTACATCATATATTGAAGGGTTGTTGGTGTTGATCTTCAATACATTAGACTTTAGAGGCATTTATACAAGCATCGATGGTGACTTCGAGTTCATCTAGCTGGTTTTAGCAGACTAGGTAATCTTTTTATGTTTGTTTTTTTTGCTTTCCACATGAAGTTTAATGGTTGGGTATGGAGAAAATTTCTATTTTAAACCTCTTTATCATCAGTATAATAATCCATACCAGCCCAATTTCAAGCTATATCAGTCCTACAATGACCCCAATTTCTCCCCATATGGCTCTCATTATCCTTATTACCAACTTGCTCATGCTTACCATCATCCCTTTGAAAGCTATGTTGCTCCTAATCAACCCCAAGAAAGATGTAAAGACATATGGATTAATTTTGAGAAAATAATGAGGGAGATTGATAGAGAGAAAGAATATTATTTGCATAATCCATTGTGAACTCCTATACCTATGCAATATCCACCCCTTCTTCCTCAAAATCCTCACGTTCTACCGCCAAGGAAATTTCCAAGCTTCTCATCCACTCCTCATGTGCCAATCTAAATTCAGGAGAAGGAAAAAATTGTAGAAGCCAAACCAAGGAAGTTTCCAAGTTTTAGGAGTGATTTTTCAAACCCTTCACCAACTCATCCAAATATTTCAAATGAGCCTATTACTCCCAAGTTTTTGAGTTGGAAGAATATTTATTCAACTCCAAAGCCAACTCATGAGCATATTCATCCCACTCTACCAATTGAGCCATTTTGCCCTCCCACCATCTCCCTTTGCAAAGGAGAACATGTTCTATGGAGGGTAGAGGAAGAGTTTATAAATGAAGACCATTTGGATGATGATGAGGATATTTAAAGTGACTATGATGAGGAAATCATCATTGGTATCCCTCTTTATGTTATTAAAATAGAAAAATCAGAATTGGAAAAAGAGGGAAAATGTAGTCATGATGAGGAGTCAATTCCTTCCAGTCAAGAATGCATTTAGGGGCATTATTAGGTATTTTATTTGTCAAATGAGCTTCCATTCAACATGAAAGAAGAAGATTATTAGATTGTAGTAGTGGTTTTACAAGCATATGATGAAGATTCTATCATCTCAACCCATGACATTCCTCAAGGTGGCTATGAGGAGGTTCAAGATAACATGGTAGCCATTAGTGAGATTGTAGAAGTTCTTCCATAAGGTGACAACCCTCAACAAGAACATCATAATCAAATCAAAATTAGTTTGCAGTCACTAACAAGTGATAGGGAGTTAGAGGGATTGTTTGAGATCTTGGGAGTAGACTATGTTCTTCTTCAACGAGACCATGATCTGATTGTGCTTGAGAAGCATAACAATGGAGCAATAAAATGCAATAGTGAGGGAAAATCTAATTGCTCAGTGTTTGTGTTGACAAGAGGATGTCCTATCAGGTACCTAGCCCAGTTAGAGGCTAATAAGGAGACATCACATGTTTTACTTAATTCAGAGCACAAATTTGTGCATAAAAAAGAACAAGATCAGCTTGCTTATCCACTCCAAGACAATTTTATGTTTAGCCAATCGAATTTGGTAGGTGAGTTTATTTATGTTATTATTTTTGGAGAAGTATATCATGAATTTATTGACTATTTACTTCTCCATCTTTTGTTGGCTACCCTCAAGGATGTAAAGCATATTAGATTAGTAAAAAAGGGTAGCAATTTTATATAGCCAATCAATGGATTTGTTCAGATGGCCTTTTTATTGGTTAGTTTAGGGTAGGTTAGATGTTTTTATTTCATCCAAGTGCCTGCATGCACATTGTAATTAGTTTTAGTTGTTTTACCTTCCTAAAATTGCCTATGGCACAATTTGTGTTGTTTTATTTTCTAATTTTGTTGAGGTGCGCTTTTATTTCTAAAATATTGGCTCAGGTGCAAGGCCCAGTAGGTTGTAGTTGTCTTGCATTTTAGAATTTGAGACATTTTGGATGCTTCTACGATTCCATGCCCAATGGATTACATAAGGCTACCACATCTCTGCTTAGTAGGAAAGCATCCTGTAGAGGTTGCTAGAATGTTGAATCTTCAAGTCACCTTGATCCGTTATGGAACAAGTAGAGCTCTTAGTGCCAAATTAGCCTGTACAACACTTTTTGGGAGTAATTTTGTAGGGGTAAATCATGCTTATTTATCTCTAAAACTTGTATGATGGTAGTCAAATGCTATGGGAATACAATGGTTAAGGTGGTCACATAGAATTATTCTTCACTTGAAAATATCGTAGTTATGAAAATTGCCCAATGCACAATTTTTTATGTGTTTTCGGTCACCAATTCAGCTTGTGCAACAATTTTCAAACACCATTTCATAGAACCAAATGAAGTCTAATCATCTTTAAATTTTTACATGATGGTATCCAAATGTGGGAAAAATGTGCAGGTCAAAAAGGTCTCAGACAATTCTCTCCCACGTGAAAAATATGTAGAGTTAAAAATTGGATTTTGAGTTGAGTTTTACTTGTCAATTTTTTGTGTTTCCAGTTTTTAGATTTGGTTAGTGCACATGTTTCAAGCTCATTTTTGCAGTAGTAAATGAGGTCAATTCTTATTCAAATTTATCATGGTGATATCTAAATGTCATTAGAGTGTAATGAGAAATATATTGCATAAATATTAGATATAATGTGTGAAATGTGCATTTATCAAAATCAATTTCTGCGTTGATTTTTACTTCATCATTTTTTTTTACATCTCTCAGTTTCTAAATCTGCCTAGTGAGCACTTTTGAATCCCATTTTTATAGGAGCAAATGGAGTTTAAATTCCATGTAAATTTGTATGATTTTATCCTAATGGCATAAGAAGGTAAAGCATTTGGTTTTGAAGCTATTGGAATTTATAGCAAGAAGTTATGATGGTGTGAAGTGACACTCATATGAAGATTTATCACTTAGTTAATTTTTCTCTAGAAAACACTCAAAGGGCAGTTCACAGGGGTTAATTTGATCATTTAAAAAAAAAAAACCCTTTTACACATCTCTTCAAGAGATTTATGGAAATATAATATATGATGGGTTTTGCTCATATCTTGCTTTGTAATTTTTTATTTTTCCATATTGTGAAGGTGCTGATACGACTGCGTGTTGGTTCTTTAGCCATATATTTTGATTTGCAAATTCATTTTTTTGCTGGTTGCATTATAAATTTGATTTCTAACTCTTTGTAATGATGTTCATTTCAATTTGGAAAAATATATAATTAAAATTGGTCAATGTCGTAGTTAGAATAGTGTATTGATTTGAGAAATCTACGAACTTCAATACATAGCCGACTACTGACATCAAACATCACTTCCCAAATGTAAAGCATGGACATGCCTTTGCTTTTCAAAAATATCTGAGCTACTTCCCTAATCATTATTGGATATTATAACTGCCCCAATAATGGGTGAGATTGAGTAATGACCGTGAGATCTCTAATTGCCTATATAAGCATGTAGATTTATCATTATGAAAAAGGAGAACTTGAGCACATAAATGTTGCAATTTTTTTCTCTCGATGAGACCTTTACATCTTGAGCTTTTCAACTATTGTGAATTGAGTTTTCCTTTCTTCATGATTCTTGCATTTTGTGTGTATTTTTGTAATTGTTGATCTTTGCGTGTGGATGTATTTTCCCTCTCATTGCTATCCATCCCTTTGCACCTATGTGCAGAACTTGGAACTCATTTATAGGTCATATTCTGTGTGCACATGGGTTTGCATAGGCTTTGCCTATGGATAACCTTTGTCCCTCTCAACACTGTGTTGTGTCCTCACACCTCTATACGAAACAATTATGCATTTGAAGTGTCCATTTTGGAGATTGTGTGATGGTTTCTCATTCTTCACAGTTGGAGTGTGTTCTTAAAGGCTCATAAAGTTTTTCTCTCTATTTTTGGTGCATCATGCTTTATTTATTTTAACACTCTCTTACATTCTCCATCCCTTTTCTCTTAAAAGCTTAGGTTTAGATTAATGGTAGATTTACCTTTTTGATCTTTAGGTCTGCACGCTGGTCTTAAACCGATGCACCTAGAATAAAAATAAGCTGGCCTTCTTTGAAGGTTCATACCAAGGAGCGCAAGGGTCCCACACCCTTGGGGTTGATCCCATTGTGTGTCTAGGAGTGATAGAGCCTAAATAACCCTCTCATATGGTGTAATTCTATGTCAAAACAGTTTTTGGCATGCCCAGTGGGACTCATTTGAAGATATTTACATCATCTATTGAAGGGTTGTTGGTGATGCTCTTCAATACATCAGCCTTTGGAGGTATTTATACAAGCATCAATGGCAACTCTGAGTTCAACTAACTAGTTTTAACAACCCAAATATTCTTTTCAGGTTTTTTTTTTTTGCTTTTCACATGAAGTTTAATGGCTAGGTATGGAGAAAATTTCTATTTTACACCCCCATATCATAAATATAATGATCCATTCTAGCCCTATGTCAAGTCATATCAGTATATACCTCAACATTGTCAAGAATACATTCAGGGGCATGATGATGTATTTTATTGGTCAAAAGAGCTTCTATTCAACATGGAAGAAGAAGAAGATCAGATTGCAGTAGTGTTTTTACAAGCATATGATGAAGATCCTTTGATCTCAAGCCATGTCATTCCTCAAGGTGGATATGAGGAGGTTCAAGATAACATGACAGTCATTGGTGATATTGCAAAAGTTCTTCCACAAGGTGACAACTCTTAATAAGAACATCATAATCAACTCAAAATTAGTTTGCAATCACCAAAATGTTACAAGGAGTTGGAGGAATTGTTTGAGATCTTGGGATCAGGTTATGTTCCTCTTCAGGGAAACTATGATCTGATTATGCCTAAGAAACATAATGATGGAGCAAAAAAATGCAAGAGTGAGGGGAAATCTAATTGTTCAATGTTTATATTGATAAGAGGATATCCTATCAGGTACCTAGCCCAGTTGGAGGAAAATAAGGAGACATCACATGTTATGCTTAATGTAGAGCACAAAATTGAGCATAAAAAGAGTAGGATCAATTTGCCTATCCACTCCAAGACAGTTTTATGTTTAGTCAATTGGATTGGGTAGGTGTGTTTATTTATGTTCTTATTTTTGGAGAAGTGTATCACCAATGTTTTGACTATCCACTCCTTCTCCATCTTTGGTTGGCTGCCCTCAACCATGTAAAGCCTATTAAATTAGTAAGAAAAGGCAACTATTTTGTATATCTAGTCAATGGATTTGTTTAAATGGCCTTTTTATTGGTTAGTTTAGGGTAGGTTAGATGTTTTTCTTTCCTCCAAGTGCCTGCATGCACATTGTAATTAGTTTTAGGCGTTTTACCTTCTTCCAAGTGCCTATGGCACAATTTATGTTGTTTCTTTTTCTCATTTTATTTAAGTGCATTTTTAGTTATAAAATATTGGCTCAGGCACAAGGCCAAATAGGTTGCAACTGTCTTGCATTTTCAAAATTTGAGAAGTTTTGGATGCTTCTATGACTCAATGCCCAATGGATTGAATAAGGCTACCATATCTTTGCCTAGTAGACAAACATCCCATAGAGGTATGCAAAATGTTGACTCTTCAAGTCACCTTGATCCCTTATAGAAAAAGTAGAGATCTCAGTGCCAAATTAGCCTACACAATGCTTTTTGGGAGCAATTTCACAGGGGTAAATCATGCTCATTTCTATCCAAAACTTATATGATGGCAGTCAAATGTTAGGGGAATGTAATGGTTAAGGTGATCGTAGAGAATTAGTCTTCACTTGAAAATATCATAGTTATGAAAACTACCCAATTTGTATATTTCTGTGTGTTTTCAATCACCAAATTAACCTGCGCAACACTTTTCAAACACAATTTCTCATAACCAAATGAAGACCAATCACCTTTAAATTTCACATGATGGTATAACAATGTGGAAATAATGTGGGGGTCAAAAAGTTCATAGAAAATTCACTCCCACATGTGAAGTGCATAGGGTTAAAAATTGGCTTTCGAGTTGATTTTTACTTAGTCAATTTTTTGTGTTTCCAGTTTTTAGATTTGGTCAGTGCACATGTTTCAAGCTCATTTTTGCAACATTAAAGGAGGTCAAATATTATTTAAATTTGTCATGGTGATATATAAAAGTCATTATAGTATAATGGAAAAGATAGTGCATAAATATTAGATATAATGTGTGGAATGCGCAACTATCAAAATCAGCTTCTGCATTGATTTTTACTTGGTCATTTTTTACATCTCTCGATTGCCAAATCTACCTAGTGAACACTTTTAAATCCAATTGTCACAAGTGAAAATTGAGTCTGAATTCCATGTAAATTTTTATTATTTTACCTTGATGGCATAAGAAGGTAAATCATTTGGTTTCATAGCTGTTAGAATTTCTAGTAAAAAGTTATGATGGTGATAAGTGACCTTCTTGGGAAGATTTATCACTTAGCTAACTTTTCACCAAAAAACACTTAGAGGGTAGTTCATAGGGGTTAATTTGATAATTTAAAAAAAATAAAAATACCCTTTTGAGAGTTTATTCAAGATATTTTTGGAAATATAAGATATCATGGGTTTTGCTCATATCTTCCTCTGTGATTTTATATTTTTCCATATTTTGAAGGTGCTGATGCGACTGTATGTGACTATGTATTGTTTTTTAGCCATATATTTTGATCCACAGCTCTATTTTTGATGTCACTGGTTGCATTGAAAATCTGAATTCTTCCTCTTTGTAATCATATTAATTTCAAATTGGAGAAATGTATAATTAAAATTAGTCAATGTCATAGTTAAAACGGTGTATTGATTTGATAAATCTACGGACTTCAATGTAAAGGTGGATATTGACAGTAGGCATCACTTCCCAAATGCATAACATGGACACACCTTTGCTTCTCAAAAATATCTCAGCTACTTTCCCAATCATTATTGAATATTATAACTATCCCAATAGTGGGTGAGGTTGAGTAATGATCGTGAGCTCTCCAATTGGCTATATAAGCAGGCAAATTTATTATTGTAAAAAAGGGTAACTTTTTGAGCACATAAATGCTGTGAAAATTTTCTCTCCATGAAACCTTTACAACTTGAGCATTTCAACTAATGAGAATTGAGTTTTTCATTCTTCATGATTCTTACATTCTATGTGTATTTCTGTGGTTATTGATCTTTGCTTGTGGATGCATTTTCCCTCTCATTGCTGTCCATCCCTTCACACCTTTGTACAGAACTTGGAACTCATTTGCAATTCATATTCTGTGTGCACATGGGTTTGCATAAGCCATACTTGTGGATAACCTTTGTACCTCTCAGTGCTGCACTGTGTCCTCACACCTCTATATGAAACACTTATGCATTTGAAGTGTCCATTTTGGAGATTGTGTGATGGTTTCTCATTCTTCACAGTTGTAGTGTGTTCTTCAGGCTCATAGAGGTAATCTATCTATTCTTTATGCATCACCCTTTATTTTTTTTATCACTCTCTTACTTTATCCCTCCCTTTTCCCTCAAAAGCTTAGGTTTAGATTAGTAGTAGATTTACCTTTCTTCTCTTTAGGTCTGCGCACTAGTCTTAAACCAATGCACCTATAATAGAAGAAAGTTAGCCTTCTCTGAAAGTTCATCCCAAGGAACACAAGGGTCCCACACCCTTGGGGTCGATCCCATTGTGTGGTTAGGAGTGAGATCCTGAAAAACCCTCTCACAGGGTGCAATTCTATGCCACAACAAGGACCACCATAAACTTCACTCATAAAAAAATCTTAGTTGTGAATTGCAAAGGCTAGGTGACACTTTGGTCTCCAATACTATTAATTACAAAAAGATAATTTATAATTGTGAATTATGTATTTATAATTATTGATCAAACAATTATTGTGGTTATCCAACCACCTCTTTACTACATTTAATAATATTATTTTAGTAAGTAACGGAGACCCTAAATTTGACATATTCTTACTAAACTTAGAGCCCAAGAAGTGTGTGACCATTATAACCTATGTCTAATTTTTTCAATTTTTTTTTTTTATTTAGCATAATTGAATGACAGATGCACACCTAGGATTCACTATACTTGGAAGATGGTCTTTACTCTCATCCAATTCACTAATCTCACATGGAAAGGCATCGAGTAGTTTCTTTTGTAAATTTCCTGGCAATGAATTAACATGTGTGTGAATTTGTTGGCAACATACCCCATTATGATTGCTCAAAATAGTTTTTTATGATAAACAATAAGATTGAAAGTTTCGTTCTCGAGGAATTGTATTTTTTACTATGGATAAATTGTTCTTTACCCTAGTTATAGATTTTTATCTCTCAGAGTCGATAGACTCATCCATGAATTGCTCTATCAATAAATTTGGGTGCGAATCTTTATTAAATTTTGTGTTATTTTTCAAGTTCTTGGAAGGGTGCTTTGATAACTGGGGTTTGCATAACTCATCCTTCAGGAGGATCATTTCTATCAGACTAAGGCACTTATATCAGACTAAGGCACTTATTTCAGGAGCTCAAGGCGAAGGTATTTGCGAAGGTGAAGTTATTCTCACACTGCATTTGGTAACATGGTTTGCATTGGTAGCATGGTGGCTATAGGTTTACACTTAGTAGCATGGAAATTATTGTTGGTTGTTTTAACAATTGAAAGTGTTGATGAAATGAATTCTAAATATTTGATTTTAAGGTTTTTGGTGTTATATTAGGGTGAGTAAATAAAACATTTAGAATTTCATAGATTATATTAGGGTGAATAAATAATGTAAAAGAGACTTTTAAAATATAGATCTATTTACCACTTAACTATGAATGTGGTTTTTAATGTTAAATAATGGTATTCCAAAAGTCAAGTTTTGATCATACATTAAAAAATTGTATATAATGATCTTTCATGATAAAATTAGTTATATCATAAAATGTATAATGACTCATATCTTCAAATCTTAGTTATAAGTAGTTAAGATGACATATTAACAAAGATAACAAATTTAAGATCTAATGTAATACCATATAAAATCTATGTAATCACAAAATTAAGGTGCTTAATGTCTGAAACCTTTCCCGTAATAAAATATAATATCTTTAATTTAATAATACTTTTATGAATATTTGGTGGCCCATACCACTCTGTGCAATTCAACAAACACGACCTCACCTTACTAGTTTTTTGAATCATAAAATGGAGGTTGTAATGGGGCTCACCCATAAAACAAAGAATGAAAAAATTACGGGCATCTAATTTAAAAGGTTTCAACTTCTAATTGATTATCTATTTATAAGTAGTATTTTTATAATGCTAACCTTAGCCAATTACATTTATGCCCAAATATGGAATGAAAAAAAGAGGTTGGTGGGTAGATCACCCCCTTAAAACTGAAAATGTTATAAGCCTTGACCTAAAAAAGTAGTTACATATATCAATGTCATCTAGTTTGCCTTTACACGGGTCATTCGAAATAATTTATACCTTCCCTATTAAGGTGTAATATTTAATCCATATATAGTTAAAGCAAGCTAACTACCTTAATATTGGACATGGCATTAAAAATAAAAAAATAGTTATTAAAGACTACCAACATGTAAATGTAGACATTTAATTTTGGTTTCAAACTAGTCATTTATTATGATATTAATGTGTTTACATAATTTTGGATAATTGGTTCAAATTATGCTCTTATTAGTATATTTTCTTTATGTTAGAGTTCTGTCTACCTTTTTTGCTTTGTGGTTCTTTTACAACTCCATTTTTTGTTCATCCTAGATCAATGATAATACTGTAATTCAATTGAAAACACCTAAAAACCTACAAAACCTACAAAACAACTAACTTTTTTGCCCTAGTATGACCCCATATGCTCTAAGAATGTTAAAGACATTATTTTATGGTTTCTTAGTCAAAGAATGTACAAGCACGTGCCTCCAATATGTTCTTCATATTCCTTTTTTGTGGGTCCTTTGACCTCTTCGATAAGTTTCTTTGATTCTTTGTGCCTTATTTGTTGGTTTTCCAACCTTTTGTATGTTATCTAACACGTTAATAAGGTTTTAATTTAAATTGAAAAAGTCTATGAGTACACAAGTGCAATAATGAATTTAGGACATAAGATACACAATAATTACAATTGATAAGCCATCCAATGAATTGTAAAAGCAAGGATTACATTGTTATAGCAACACCCTTGTACCAAATCAAAATTAGAGAATTAGTGAAAGAGCTCATGGGTAAGGATAAGGGTCAGGATTTTCATATTGCACTGGATTGATTATTTAATTGCATTGAATGATAATTTCCAATTTGTCAAAGAAGGATTTGACTGAGGAAGGCCCCTCACAAGTACTAAATTAGTAAAGGTTTTGAAAGGTGATTTGAGTTTATTAGAATTGTAAGGAAAGGAACAAGATTTTTGGGAGACCTACAATGAATTGCGACATATTGAGCTAAATTTTTGAAATATATAAGTAAAGGTAGGTAATCACCAAATTTATTTTGATATCTTTCTGCTTGAACTATATAAAACCAAATTAGATGAATCTAAAACCAATTAGATGAAAAATGGAAAGGCCTCATTGAAAGATGTGTCTTATATAATCTAATTCACCAATGTAGGATGTCATATGCAAATATATATGGATACATATATTTCCAAGTTTTTCCATTCTCATTCTTAGTAACACTAGAGAAAACCATGTATTTGTAATAATATCACTCATTTTTATTTATTTGGTAAATGGAGGAAAGGTAAAATTGCTACCAAGACCACAAATGCTACCAATTTTGGGTAGTTTCCTAGTCTTAGTTTCAAATCCCCATCATTGCTTGCATACTCTATCCAAGCACTATGGTGGTATGATGTATCTCAAATTAGGCATCATACCAACTGTTATAGATTCCTTTGTGGACATTGAAACTACCATAATGAAGACTCCTAATTCTAATTTCTGTAACAAACCACAAAATGGTAGTCACAATAGATGTACTTTTTTACAAAATAAATGATATTAGTTGGTCCTCCAAATAGACAATGTTGCAAAATATCAAAATTTTCCATCTGTGATACCCTAAATGTTTGGAGGAGTGGTTGGAGTCTAGAGAAGAAGAAATGAAACTATTGCTTTCATCCATGTTTAAACAACAGCATAAAGGTAATGGTCTTAATGTCAGAGATTTTATTAATGTCTTCACCTATAATGTTATTAGATATATGACGTTGAAGATGATAATATTCAATGACAATAATGTAGAGTATATTAATAATAAATTTAAGTACCGATGTCTAACATCGATAACATAAAATTTAATGACTACACATTTGGTGTACACTTGAAAAACATTCAAGGCACATGCTGAATGTAAAACTGGGCATTAGATTGTTAAGAGACAAATAAGAATAAAATTACTCTAAAAAATGATTAGATGAAAAATGGGAAGGCTTCCTCAGTGAAATACCCCTCTAATATAAAAGATAGATTTCGTTAACGCTCTTTAAAATAAATGTATAACTAAAAATGATAACACTTCATGATAGACATTAAAATTATTTGTTTATTTGAGTGTAGCTTTTGACAACTATATTATTTGAAACAATATTAAGGTTTGGTCATGGACAACTATTGCAACTTAATATTGATAGCTTGAAAGTTGACTATTTGATTGCTTTGTTTGAAGATGAAAGATTAGCAAAAATAACTAATTTTTATCAACATACACAATGAAATATTCATTACTAAAAAAGGAAATGGATATCATAACAACTTGTTTTAAAGGGTTGTTTGTATGCAAATTAAATTAGTCAATTATTCGATAGATTATTTGGTATTGGATGTCCAACCTATCCCACTAACAACACACTTTACTGCTTATATCAACTAGATATCCTAGTAACATGGAGGATTAGGGTTTGCACATAAAATTAGTCAAAATAGGTCATATACAGAGATATAGAATTCATGCGCATAAGAACAACCTTGAAAAACCCAAACACATGTGCATCAAAATCTCATAACAATTTTGCATAGAGGACATTACTGCCAAAATAGGGACACTAGAGCCACAAAGTGCTACTATCCAAATAGGGCACTAATGTCTAGGAAGGGTTTTGATAGGTCCTATTTATGACACTCAGACCAATCTCTGTCTTAGTTTTTATTCTTCAAATCTCTAATTTTAGTTATTTTCTAGCTAAGTACTTATTTAGATTATTTATTGTTATTTTTAGAAAGGTCAATTTAAGTCAATTCTATTACAAATCAATGGTTATATTTATTGCATATTTCTACCCTAATTTACTATACTCAACCCCTTAACAACATAATATTTACATACTTTTTAAGTCCTTAAAGGTTAAAATATTTGGTGAACCCGACTTACTTTGAATACTATTCAAACCTTAACCGTAGATGCTATTGTGGTTTGTCTCCTTTTTCCTATTTTCATTGGATGTGTTAAGCTTTTCAGATTTCATACATTATATTTTAACATCCCTATTTCACTTTTGTTTACTATATGCCATCTAGAAAATCTCTCTTTCTTCTCTTAAGAAGAAGTGCTAGGCTTTGCGGCAATCCTATTGAGCATACTCAGATTCCTTCCATTTGAGCTTATACCAAGGATAAAGGACCAATTAAAACTCCCAATTGATCCTTCACACCCTAATTATGTGGAATTCAATGATAATGGATCCAAAAATGAGAAATACAATCAAAATCAAGATGATATACAAGATGGGAAGTGAAACATTCTCCCCTTGCTTAACAATGAAAATCTTATAGTCAATAAGGATGAGATTATACAAAGATTTAGAGATAGACTTCAGAAACATGCCCATGATCATGCACATATTTTACAATCCATAATGAAGATAAAAAACAAATCAAATAGTGGTTAATCGTCTACTCCCCTAGATAATAATATTATTACACCTACTTTGGGGCCAACTCAACTTGTACAATAACTAGTTTTAACTCAACAACCTTCAGTGGCAAATACATCTCCTATGGCTTGTTCATCCTCTCCAGATGTACAATCACTTATGCATGAGATTCATTCTTCGTAGGCTAAGGTGTTACATTTTGAGTAGGGAGTAATTAGGCCATCACATGCCTAGGATTCTCATGTTATTTTATATACACCTTTGGCACATCACATAACAATAAATACTTTGCCATTCGAATTCATGGCACCTAAGCTCACATTTTATGATGGTAAGGGTGACCCAAAGTACCATCTCTGATATTTCCATGCAACATGTTTGGACTACATATCCAATGATTGGATCCTCACTAAGTTGTTTCCATGTAGTCTAAAGGACTATGCCTTACAATGGTTCTATGACCTAACGAATCAATCTATCAACACATTCAATCCATTGGAATATATGTTTTTATCACACTTCTCAATTAACATCAGTGATAATATCTCATATGCTCAAGTATCAAAACTGAAGCAAAAACCTAATGATCCTATTGCAAAATATGTCTTGCAATATAAAACTATATTGGTAAATATGATTATCCCCATGGCAGATAAAGAGGTATAAGACATATTAAAACAATGTTTACTATCAACATTACATGAAGTTATCTTGTTCAAGAATTTTCCAACATTTATAGTTTTATATCGCATAGTGAAAGAAAGAGAAGTCAAGCTTCTCTCTATGGGCAAATTAAAATATACAAGTGGATCAAAATCAACTAATAAAATTTATTGTAATCCTCCATATAAATTAAGGGACACTAAAAACAAGAGTGATCTAAAGGCCACAATTAACACATATTTAGATCCTTCTCCTTGCCTAGTTTTATCATTTCATCCACAGAGAGTTTTCACCAACCATTCAGAATTGCTAGCACATGTTTTAGAACAACTCATGGAATAGGTTGATATGACACGACCTCTTCTAAAAATATATGATTCTAATGCATTCTAAGAATATCATAGGGCACTAGGAAATACTAAAAATTGATGCATTGTCTTGAAACATAAGATACAATATTTTTGTAGAAGCCAACATAATTGATGTGGGGACACCCATAGAGGCACCCAAGGTTAAAAAAATGAAAGCTAAGGCATTGAAAAAATTCTTGGATCTATTTCCAAAGCATATAATAAATGAGGTAGGGGGTAGTTTAGGTGTTCACTATATGTATTGGGTACATACACCAATGACATCATATCACACTACTATAGAATACACACACCCTTTACACAATATTATTGGTATGTATCATACTAAAGTTTTAGCTAGACCACTCATCACTTTATCAGAGCAAGAGATTGTTGATGATGATTCCAATTTATATGCACTCTTTGTACAAGCCTACATAGATCATAATCCTATTCAAAATGTTATGGTTAACAATGGGTCAAGTATTAACATGTGCACTATCACACCACTATGATATTTGGGTATTCAAAGTATAATATTTCTCTTATATAAATAATTAGTCATGGTTTTATTGTCCATGTTCAGAGTTCCATTAGGGAGATTTTACTTCCATACAGGTTGGACCAACACATGTGACCACTAGATTCTTAGTAATACCTAGTGCAAGCACATTTGACATGTTATTGGGTAGGCCATGAATACAAAAACTATGAGCCATACCATCCACTGTGCATAGATACCTTAAATACATACATGTAAATCAGGTGATCATAGTTGAGGGTCTTTCATATGAGTATCCTATACTTGTTCTATAGGTAGTCATATTGTAATTATCAGTTACAGTTCTAAGCACAATTCCTCTCAGTACATCATAGAGTTTAGTTGGTCCACTAGTGTAGGTGAGGTTTAATCCTACAATTTTACCACATATGCATACTCTCCTATAGAGACCATTATTAGAGAGACTCCTACATTAGAGATATGTTGTAAATTCTAGAGGGCCTCCCTTTAATTATTTTCTTCCAAGATCAGTATTATTAAGTTCTCAGAGTTATCAGCACAAGGCACCTATGTTAGCTACATCATCTTCTACCAAATGGGTCTCTAATACCCCTATAGTTCATAGGACAACATAGTTAGTTTCATGGATTTCTAGCACCACTTCACAGACAGTGCCATTTATAGATCACTTGGTATAACAAGTTTTGGGACCTCAGTTATATTTTCATACAACACACACTATCACTTTTCTTTTATTTGACACAAGCTACATTGATAGTGAGTCTCCTATGAGACTCATCAATTAGTATTGTTCCTCCCTTCTTGTACATACTTTCCTTATTTATTGCTCCTTGTATATAGTTTCATTTTCATTTTGCTTATATATAACTTATATCCAAAAAATAAAAAAATCAATATAATATGTCAAAACATAAAAACATTCAAATATTTACTCATTAAATATAAAATTATAGATTGTATACATTACCATGTTTACATTTTTTAATATTTTACAGACACTACATATACTAGCTATCTTAATATAGTCACTTTCATCTTACATACATGTTTCACTTGTTCTTTTTGAATGCATGAAGATTACTACATGACTCAGATCCACCACACTAATCCAGATTTGCTACTATCCACCTACTAGGGGCATATACACAAATACATGGGTTCCTCATTTGATACATTCACCCATTTGAGGGCACCCTATACACAACTTTGATTACCATGTTACATCTTTCTAAATTATACATCATAGATTTATGATTTTTATATCTTGATATTGATTATGCGACACCTAATAAATTTTTTTATCGACTACTACTACTTTAGACTCAACATATGTACATTCAATCTCTTATATATATTTGTATCACATGTTTATGCATATTTTCATTTCTTTCTTTCCTAGTCTAGACTTGATTATGTCTCTATGCTTCTTATATTCAAGGGAATTTGAATATGCCATTGCTCTATGACTCTACACTTTTTTTTCATTAAATGTATGTTTTGGACATGTATCCATATCCTTGTGTATGTCTTCCTGATTGTGTATGCAGATATTTGAACATGTCCTTCCATGTGGCTCTAAGCCAACTTGTTTTTTATGTGCATATGTGGACATTTGAACATGTCCTTGTATGTCTTGCATTCTTAGATTTAGTGACATATGCTCATGTCTATTGTATTATGTCTCCTTGGCCTACTTTGTGTGTTTCATGTGTCTTGTATGTATATTTTATTGTATGCATCATGACCATGACACTTGTCTCTTTCTTGTTACACACTATAGTTTTAGATGCCATGAGGGATTTCATGTATCTCCCCTTCCTACTTGGGTGTCATGGTGGACATCATGCCCCATCCCCCTAAGTATCTACTCAGTTATTACTCATATTTGCTGTTTAAATATATTATTATATCTATCTTGACAACCTTGTGAATGATAGACCTAACATACATTGCACATTATAAACTTATGCTCATATTATCTTACATTTTGATATTATGTATGCACATTATATTATTTTAATATACATATACCATATATGCTCTGGCTAACACACATTTTACAAAGCCTTTTATTTTAAGGACAATTATTGTATAGGTTCAACAACTCCTCTCAAAAGATGGAGCATTTATAGGGGTTTGCCACAGAGATCAAGCTATTCAGATGCACTCAGAGTACAATTTTTAGCATATAAGGTCATAATACAGAAAGCAGACTTAAAAAAATAGTGGGAAATAGTGACACAAAGATTAGCTATAGTTGCATATAAATCAAAACAATCAAACATTAGTGCCCAAAATGGGACACTAGCATCACATGGTGATACTATGTAATATATGGCACTGCTGTCCAGTAGCCTCAGTTTCAAAAAATTCTAGATTGGTCATAAAAGTACATTAGGTACAGTCCAAGTTTCAACAGGTTTAGTTATAGATTACCAGTTTTGGCTCAAGTTAGCTCAAATTCATACCAATTTGCTCAGATTAGGGGCATCATGTGGAACATGATCATCACTATTTCAATTCATATACTCAAATACATATTATTATAACTTAGTTCAGAATCCATATGTTCATATATTAGATTTGGAGCCATGTGCATGGAACATTATTTCTATATACTCATTTATACATCGATTGATCAGATAGAATGAAAAAATCTATGTCATTCTCTATGCTATACACATTAGGCACCATATTTTAGGTTACACACCAGATTCATGCCTTACTCTATTTATAGTGATTGACATTCTCGAGTGGTCTAGAGTCACCTAATATACACAAGTGGCCACATAGCCGACATCTCCAGTTACACATTTCTAGTTACATCATGTATTTTTAGTTTCAAATACATCTACTACATATGGGTATATAATGATGGAGTCATAGTCTATTTGAGTTATTGAGCCACGTACATGAGAGGGTTGGACACACCATCAATCCAATCTAAGCTATTCACAAGACATGATCCACCAAGTAGAGGCGGGCAATGATGGAGTTAAAACTAAATTGAGTTCTTGAGCCACCCACATATGGGGATTGAACAAGCCATCAACTCAGTCCAATCCATTCAATGATTGATCACTATATACATACACACATAGGTTATCCTCAGGTTTATACATTGGTTCACGTATCTAGTGAGGTGTATTCATTCCTTTCCTCTCTCTTATCTCTTTACTCCATTTTATCTCTTTATTCAATTTTTGTCTTTACTTTTGATATCTCTTAAGTAAGGTTTGATCTATGCATGTTTTGTTTATAGGACACACAATGGAGCATGTTTCACATACTCAGATCCAAATTCATGGGCTTTACCTATTAGGTAAGTCCAGGTACATTTTTTTTCTTTATCCTAGTCATTTCACTTTGTTGCATTTTCATAATAAAGGGGAGGGGCAAATGTAATCACTTAAAAATGACACTTGAGTGTTAAGAGTGCTACTTGAGACCACTCATCCCTAGCTTAGTCCTAGACCTATCTTAGGGCCTATTTTCATACTTATCTAACCTTCATGTAGGCCATAGGTATCCCTAAACATCCCTAAAGTAGTCTCAGATCCTCATCTTGACATCATAGCCCCTAGTGCCTCAGGTTTTGCCATGTAGACACTAGCACCATGATAGGGACAGGAGCCCCACATGGCACTAGTATCCCAATTTTGGCATTACTGTCTTTTCCCTTTTTTTTTTACCAACATATATCTTTTCAAATTGAAGACCACTTAAGGTTGGCCTAAACCTCTTTTAAGACTTGCACAAGCGCCAAAATAATATATACATGAATTTTAACTGTCCAACTATTAGATGAAAATCGGATACAAATAACACATACAAACTCAGAACAAGTTGTGCACAATCTAGGTTAACAATCCCTATTCTACTCTATTTTTGCATACAACCATCTACAACATTCCTAAGCTTAGATTATTCATGTTTCCAGTCTCAAGTATATTCAAAGCACTTAAGGCAACATTCATACTAGTTTCACTTGTACTTAGGTGGAAAAAATTACATTGGATTTTATCCCTCTTCAGAGTATTGGTATATAGACAATTCCCATCACAATGGGGTGTTGAGGATGTTCAACCTACCCCACTAACAACACACTTTAATATTTGTATCAACTAGATGTCTTAGCAACATGAAGGATTAGGGTTTGAACATAAAATCAGTTAAAATAGGTCATAAACAGAGATTTAAAATTCATGTATACATGGACAAACTTGACAGACCAAGATATAGGTGCACCCAAAAGCTCATAATAGTTTTGCACAGAAGACACTACGCCAAAACAAGGATACTAGTGCCACATGGTGTTACTATCCAATTAGAGCGGTATTGTCTATGAAGGGTTTTGACACCTGGGTCTTGTTTCTGACAGTCAGTCCAACCTCTGTCTCAGGTTTTAGCTCCCAGATCTTCCGTTTCAATCATTTTCCAACTAAATACTTATTTACATTATTTATTACTATTTTTAAAAATGTCAAATTAAGTCAATTCTATTATAGATTAGTGAGTGCATTTTTTGCATATTTATAACCTGATTTACTATACTCAACCCCTTAACAACATAGGATTTACATACTTCTAAATCTTTTGAAGACTAAAACAAATGGTAAAAATAAACCAACTCATTTAACACTTATTCATTGCATGTATATTTTTTTTAGTAATTGTAAATCATCTTTATATTTTATTATAAATCAATAAAATATATTAATATATTTCCAATTAAAAAAATACTACCCCATTTCTACGAATTCCAAAATATTATTCTAATTTCTTTAAGTTTATATTAAAATCTATATGCTCTCATTAAATAGTTCTACAAATGCCCAAAACATTTTGATCATACATGAACACTTAAAATATTTATGTGCCATACTAAAAATATGGTATATATGTTACCCAGGGCCAAAATAAGAACTAAAACCACACAACAAAGCACAGATATCACGACACCATGCAGCACAAGTGCTAACACGTGGAAGCCATTAATGCTGGTCTCTTTAGCGAGCGAGCTCTTTATGACCTGTGGGTTCTATTATCTATCAACTTGAAATATTGGATGATTTCACTGGCAAATGATATCCAAAACTATTTAATTTTTGGACGGTAGTCAATGGACAATTGATATGCAGTACAAAGAAGTGATTGTTTTTGCATTTAATGTTTTTGTTTTAATTACCCTGCACTTCACTTTTTTGAGATAAATGATGTAAGCTTTTAGAAAAAACCTTGTTATGGCCCTACGTCTGTAACTCATTTTCACAGTGAATCACAAATTCAATGTTACATTTGATGGACCAACAAGCATACAATCATTTTAGACCAGCAAGCATACAATGTTGTCACAGATCACGTATTGAAGGTGTTAGTTCTGCTATTTCTATATTACCTTGGAAAAAAATAATAAAAATAAAATCATGTTGATAGATAACCTTCTATTTTATAGACATGGCATTGTAAGATGTGCTAACTAGTCCTTTTCACTCTAATAATGTTAAAAGAGTTCCCGGTCCCTCTCTTTAAAGATAGTATGATGATAATATTGTCAAAATTTTTTATTAGTCCCCGGCAAATCAGGTTACAGTGATTGCTATGCAAGAAAATATGAGACTATTTGTCTAGACAAATTGCATGTTGTTTACTTTATGGAATATAATGTTGTTATCTTTACAGATTGATTCACTGACAAAATAGTATGTTATGTTCATCTTCGCATCAACCAACGGACTCGAATGCTGGCAGTGGCAGGGCAATAGGTATTGGCTTCTTTTGCGGTGTTGGAACTTCAAAACATTTTTGTTGATTTGTTTCTGCAATGTCAATGCAAAACATTTTTGTTGATTTGTTTCTGCAATGTCAATGCCATTGATGGCTGTGCTGTTTGTAAGTGTCAATTTTTTTATTTTGTTGGCATGCCCTGTTGCCAAGACTGTGAAACCCAGGCAGCCGGTGAGCGTGCCTTTCCATACTAATTACACCCCAGCTGGTCTGCTCACCAAATTAAACTATTTCACGGTGGGAGAAAGGCGGAGATCCTTCTGGACTCCTGTTTCCATCACAATAGTGGTTGTGCTTTGCTAGCAGATGTAAAAGACCTTAACCAAGACTATTCGACCTGCTGCATTGTCTTGAAAGTAAGTTCTGCCGCATCTGTATATGCATTATCTTGTTGGATCCAAGGTTCTGCATGTCTATCTTCGACTCTGCCTCTGCTTTCTTTTACCTTTGATTTACTATGTCATTTAAGGAATTTTCTTTTACAGTCCTTTCATGTTTTCTTTTGCCATGGCGTTCTTCCCTGGACGGAGAAAATATTTCATATCATAATCCATACGATAGGATCGCATCAAAGGAAATGTCTTGATTCTCGATCGAGAGGTCACCTATTGTATATTATTTGCTTTGAAATTTCTCAATGCTAATGCAACATAGATGACTTTGTAATTAGTCTTTTGTTACTCTGTTTGTGTTTCTGTGCAATACAAATATGATCTTAAAGAATGTGGAGAGACCACTGGATTTTTTATCTAAACAAAGATTTTATGTTAACTGGTTTATGATTTTTGCTTTGTTAAATTCCTTGAAATTTGGTTAGGTGGTCCTCTACATACGAGTGGTTATTCCAATCAGAGCTGGTTCTCCCTATTTCTCCATGAGACTATGACATTCAGGTATCATTGATTCAGAGGATCGTCTAGGCCTACCTTGTTCTTCCAATGCATCTTAGGCAGCAAGGGTGTTAATTGCATCATGGTTCTGCTGACATCCACAGGTGTTCCAGTCGACATAGCATGACAACTGCACCTCCCTCTGTACAAGATTCCTGACTTTGCATCCAGGCCTATATAGCCATGTTAATAACCTCTTATAGTAAACCATGGACATTGGATATAACTGAAACTAAAATATATCTTGAAGATACTTTAATATTACATGTCGGAGTTTACTTTTAGCATTTTTGATTAACCATTGTAAATTTCTATATTTTGAGTCTCATTATCCTACTTTAGTCCTTTGTGGACATTAATATAATTCCTTCTTCTAACAAAAACACGGTGCTTTCTTGTCATTTTTGGTAATTTGGTTTTCCTCCCTGTTGTGAAGTGAGGATAAAAATGTATTTGCTAAGCTGTACCCTGATCTTTTACAAAAAAATCCTTTCCAGGTTAAACATTCTATCAATTTTTGCAATATTTCCTCTTGCCTTTTTCCAACACTTATTATGTTCTGTACTTGTCCCACTTAAAGATGCCTTTATGTTGATCTGCTTCCACATTTATTGAAAGAGATATGTCATGGGTCATACCAGAATAGGATGTTCACAAGGTGATAACATGAAATTGACATAATAATCCAAACGAGAAGTGCTTTCTAGCTTTGCATGGTTGCACTGTAGATGAATTAGTCCCTAGTGCATAACTGTCCAGAGCAAACTTTCATTTTGCTCTGGTAGAGGCTTAATCCCTTTTGCTTGGCTTCCATTCACCTGAGCATAATAGAGGAAATCATATACTGGTTTTAGGTTCCATGCGTTCATAATCTATATCCTAAATCCTATACATGTTGACTATTCCAAGTGCAGAAGTTTCTGAGAACTAGTTACGAGTTCTTTGCCACATCTTTAATCACACTGTCAACACTAGAAGTACACGCTGAACTACCCATTAAAAATAATTCAAAAAGAAAAGAATAATGAAAAATTACTTATAGTTAATTCATTTGTAGGGCCTGTCTAAACACTTCATCTTCAGCCTCAAATTCCCAGGAACGGAGGGAATATCTCATCACAGTGTTAGACCTGGTCTATATTATATCTTCTTCCAAGAATTTTAAAAGCTCTGCACAAGTCAGAGGAACTCGCATAGGCTAAATAAGAGGTTAATAAGGTTTTTATGTAAGGTTAGAGTTATAATCTATCAATAAGTCATTGAAAAGTTCATAATTCCCTAAACTATTTCATAAATGCTAATATACTGTCATAGACTGGTAAGAGATGTGTTGGCACCAAGAGATTGGGTTAGTTATTGTACATGAGTAAATAGATAGTTGAGAAGAATATGATTCAAATATAGAGTTATATATCTAATTTCTCAAGATATGAAGGAATCTAACATGATTTGAGAATGGCCAATACTCGATCATGTCACCCTGTAACAAAGTTCTAAAATTCACTAGAAAGAGTGCTGTTAATAAACAACTTTAACTATTATGCTCCTATTTGAATCTCTGACTGTAGGATACAATTATTCAACTGTCAAATTCATATCTAATCATAAATGGAGATTAGTGATCAACTATATGACGGTATGTGCCATTCAATATTCATATCTACTATCAGTAGACTCAAGCATAGAAGATTCTTGGAAGTTGGTTCTATCCTGGCCTCTTTATAAAGCTTGTCACATATCACTACGCCTTCTCACCCCACCTAGAGGGCCATTTGGAATATGTATCAAAATAAAACTTTGGATGATATTATCAACTGCCATTTTCCTCTTCTACATATTCTTGATACATTAGAATTGAGAAAAACCTTATCTTCTAACTTCTGTGTGGTTGTAACCAGCCTTTATTTAACTGCAGTTTCTGCTTGATACAGAGAGATAAGTAAAGAAGACAAATAAGAAAACTGTATCAATTTTTGTAAATGAGTATAGAAATAAATTGGACTAGAAGCTGTAGCTGGTATAGTAAGTCACACTTTGATACAGTCATTTTCACATATAAAGCTTATCAGGCTAGCATAAATAGTATTCAATGACTGACTATTTATATGGACTATAAAAAGGTCATTTCTGTCTTTCATATTTTGATTAGTAGAGTTAGCAATCTATGGAATACTGTAAACGGAGTATACTCAAAGGTTGATGTATGTTGCAAGGAACTTTAATAGGTAAGGCTGCTATTGATTTGTCATTAATGTTTTTCCAATTGGTATGATAAAGCCTACAGTTATAAAGATTGACATTTCATGTTCTTAAGAAGATTTGTTTCTATAAGAATTCAAATGAAATAAAAAATAAGGGGTGTTAAACCCATCTTTTTGTTAATTGAATCCTATATTGGTAATTGAATCAATCTTAGATTGTAGTTGTTAGACACCTAGTCACTTATCTTGGTTCTGAGTATTGTACATGGACTGAGATTAATGAAAACAAACCCTTATAAGAAATAAAGAATATCAATGATTTCATTTGAATTATTTTTGTATGCTCAATGCACTTGACAGACTAATCCGACTCTGACCTGGATTTGCGGTCTATCTAGTTTGGCAAAAAAGTCTGTGAAATAATACATTTAACTACCTGCTCTCTTTTTCTATTATATATTTTTTGTTTGCAACATATCTCACTTTTCCCTAGTATGTTCACATTAAATCTAAACTCTGTTGTTTCTGCGTCCCTTAATGCTGCAAGTTTCAATATGTGTCTATCCTAGTTTGTATGGCTTGTGTGCATGGTACTCTATTTTAGTGGAAACTAGGGCTAGCATAATTAAAATTATCCTAACCAATGGCATTTGATGTATGTGTTTAAGAAAAAAAAAGCCATGTAATAATATAAATATTGATGTTTAAAAGATTTTGCTTCTTTTTTGTAATAATGTTAAAGGATTTTGGTTATGCTGTAAGCAACAGTTACATGATAGATTAGTTTACCTTTGTCAAATCTATTGCTTTTCAGTTTCTGAAAGTCTTGACGCTATAGTGAATTTAAGTTACCATTTGTCTTCTAGTTTTTTCTTTGTAAATCATCAAGTATTCATTGTTCTGAGTGCTCTGCTAAACATAATATTTATGCAAAATCATGTTTTGAACTTCGAATTACTACTCTCCAAACTGCCCTGAAGGGACTTGGCACTTCATGCCCCTTGTTTCATATACTTGTGATCACACTGTTAGTAAAAATGTGTGCAGATTTTAGCGCTCGATATATGCTCTAATATTATGGTCGGAGATAAAATGAGAAGAGGAATTTTCGGAGGACAAAGATAAGTTTGACAACCGATATGCTTTAGTGGAAAAATATGGATGTTGGGGTATTGTGATATTAATAATGTGAGTGGTTACTGTTTATAAGAGTTACTTGTAGGTGCAGTCAGAGTAGTGATATTAAAAAAAGTATGTGAAAGAGAAAATTAGAACAACGATGTGGACAAAGTAAATAGAAGAAAGTGTACTACATCAATAACTTTAATTCTACATGGAAGCATGGAAAAAAGACATAAATAGGGGGAAACAGACATAAATAGGGGAAAAAATCAAATGGAAAGTAAAAATATTGATTGCACGGTTGAGGACTAGCTCACATCATCTTAGGTGTGAAACCGATAGGTGAGCAATAGCCAAGGAAGAATGGGAAACAAGAACATGTTTATTTTATGACAAGGGAGCAGTGGAGACATATGACACTTCATTATGGAGTGTACAATCTATAACAACATCTGTGTCAAATACAAAGACAACTTGAAGGTTGACAACTTAATTAACTTCTTTGAAGAGGAAAGGTTGAACAGTACAACAAGTTTTCTAATCAAGATCCATAGTAGAAGAATTAGTGTCGAGAAGGGATTAGAAATTTTGCAATAGTATTAGGGCAGCTCTTATGTCAAGAAGTTGTGATATCACGGATAATATTAATGTAACTCTTGGTCCCATAGACTGCTTGGTCTCATGGACGTTATTCAAAACTTTCATTCATTCATTCATCGAAGGCCTCCACAAACCTTAAAGAAGCATCCTACACAAAGAGTTGAGAGGCGGATTGCCATGCATCATAATATCCGTAGGGATATAAGAATCTCAAAATTTTTAAATGTCAAGTCACGCTATCGTGTAATAAATGCATTATAGTTAATGAAATTCAAATTTTCTTCAAATTTCACCTGCATTCCATCATGGATATATATTTTTAAATATTCTTGCCCTAGTAGAATGCTTGAATCTTCTGTTCATTAGCCTCAATTGCAACTCTACAAGATATATGCTTTGGAAAATCTATTTTAGAAATCTAATATGGAAAAACTATTTCAAAACTCTAATATGGATAATGCGAGAGAAGATTGTAATTTCCTTCCTATTAACTTTGGCTTGCTACAAAAATAAACGAAATGTTGCTTTGTTTGCATGTTGAAATAGGAGAATGTGAAGTTACTCTGCTTCTCACCACCTGTTCATCAATATTCAGTTCCCCTATTGCTTTTCCTACATTTGTTTGCATGTTGAAATAGGAGAATGCGAAGTTGCTCTGCTTTTCTTTAGGTTGTGGCTTTTAGTCTCATTCAAGTTTTGTGAATACATTTCTAACATGGATGCCAACATTAGTGTGGAACATGAAGGGTCCTACAACCTTCAAAAAAATGTGGGACAAAGACCTCAATGAATAATAGGATTATCACATTGGTCATGGAAAATATTGAAGATGAGATCCCTCATACCCTTGCCTTCTCTCTTGCATAGAAATTTGTGATGAATATGAAATAGTTATGGGGCAAGAAGATAATCCTAGTGAAATATTGCATGATAGTTATGGGGTTTATTTTTTCTAAGTTACCTTTGGCACTTATGTGAGGATGGTAGTTTGGTTAGAAATCATATCCATTTAAAAGGATAACACCAAAATAAGGCAATACTGCATCCAATGCTTCATATTCTTGTTCTGGCTAGTTCATTTCCAACTATCCACTGTAGCACTTCACGAACACAACCCATGATCCAATCTTCAAGTAGAAGAAAAATGTTTACAGTAGACTGAATTTAAATAAAAATGTCTCCATGAATAGTAGACTATGAAATTAATGGATCATATTAAAACTATTAGCTATTAACCAACAACCCTAATAAACATGATGGTCCCATAGGTACTCCAAAAAAACAAGCATAGAGATGGGACCATTCCCTAAATTTCACTTATCTATTTACTGGGCATAATGAGCGGAATAGTGGGGGCTCTATATTACGTGGTCCCAGAGGTACTCTAAGGAAACAAATATTAGGGACACTAGTGTCAATGCTTCTATATGAAAACTAACACTTCTACGATGTACAAAATAGTGGTCATTTTCTAGAAATTCCACTTGTACCTGTTAGGGTTCACAATTGCCTTGAAAATTATCAATTGGGATCATGTGTACATATTTCAGATATTAGTATTTTGATTAAAACCTTACGTCCTCCAACTTGAGCATGTCACCTTGCAAAACGAGGGTTAGTGGGATCAAGTGAAGTCAAGCTAACCTCAAAGACCTCTATGTCAATGAGTGCTACCTACATAGCCATATACTTTGAAGATGGCCTTAGAATGATGTAGTCCTCCTCCTTATGTGAGCTTGCGTCTAAATAATGGTTTAATATGCTATATGTCTCATGTAGTGATCTAGCTTGTAACTTGAAAAATATTACTCATGGGCTATTCTTTGAATGCTTTAGACTTGTAAGAAGACTGCTCTTATTACTATTTTGGAAATATGTAAGAATATGGTAGTATATTTTAGTTGTGAAAATGATTGAGTGAGTTTGATAGGTGTTTGCTTGGTAGTTTCTAGATGCATGATGAGTGGGCTTTGTTTTGTATTTATACTACACCTTTCAATATAATCTCATGGGAGGGTTAAGACAAATAAGACGACCCATACATGTCAAAATATTTACAAATTTGAGTATTTGAAGGGCTTAGACACTAGTGTTAGATCTGGGACACTAGCATTGACACTAATGCCCTGATCTGGACAATAGTGTCCTAGAGAAATAGAGAGCTATTGAATATCTATAATTGATAGTGCAAGATATAGCTCAGGTTTTAAGCATACTATGGGCTATAAGTGATTCAGGTAATCAGAATATCAAGGCTAGAACATATGACAAATATCTAGGTATAGTGAGATGGCAAATGCACGCCTTTTGACAATGAAGAAGTCGTGAATTAAAGAGCTGAGCCATGAGTGATATTTTTTAGATGTACAAGACTAGTTTATCATGTAAAATCTAGATTTAAATTTACATTTACCCCATCCCCTTCCCTTATTTTATTAATGCATAAAACTTAAAGTACCAAGTTAAAGGAAATAAATATGCACTATGGTGTGTACAACACACATTATCTTTGCTTTAACCATATTTGAATTTGTTGTTTGTGTATTACCTAAAATCAAGAGCATGATACATGTAATTAGCGCATATAATCTAAAAATTTAAATAATTGAAATGCTTGAAATAAAAGAGAGCAAGGAAGGAGTACACATGTGTATCAATGCAACCATGTTTCCCCTTTGTAATTTGATTTAGTAATGATGATTCTTAGTTGAAGCCTTGGAGAGAGGTTAACAATTGAACCTTGGAGATGTGAGTAGGAGAATTGAAGAGTGATCATTCCACCAATTTTATGCAAGGGTGAGTTGTGCCAAAGCCATCGAGAATCACTAAATCTCAATCGCACAACATAAATGAATACATAATCCAACCAATCTAGCTCATCTCACCCAAGTTAAATGGTGTAGCCATATCAACCTAAAAAAGAGGAATAATTCCAAGGCCATCAAGGGCATTGAATATTGATCTCCCTACTCAAGGGATCAAACTAATGTAGAGAGATAAAATCTCAAACAATGCTTCTTGGTAATGTCAGTGCATATATAATCTAAATGTATATCTATAATTTGGTGTATTTGCATATGCACCTCTAGTATGTCTCAAGATAAAACATCTATCAAAATGTAATTTTTGCTATGTAACTATGTATAATTAATGAAAAATAATTAGGGAGAAGTCATCTATATCACCATCATCTGGTTCTTGATCCAAACTGGTCACATACATTTAGTGATTTCACTAGCTAGCATTGGTAACTAGTCCTCTGGTTCTTATTATCCAAATCTTGTTGTAGATGTTGAGGATTCAAATTCAATGTATGGTTGACCTTATATTTTAAATTCACACTTTTTTCAATACCTTTCAAGTCCTCATACCTAGTTCCCCAAATGTTTCCTCTTGCCAATCTCTCTTCACTCTTAGGCGGCTTATAGCCCTTTCCTGAGGTTTGCTCCTTGGTTTGATCAATCTGACACTTTCCTTGAAGAAATAGAAACATTGTGGGATACTATTATAACTATCTAACTCTTGATAAAATTACATTTCCTTGTAGCTCCTTAAGTATGCAAACAAATACAAAACAATGAACAAATGCAAAACAATGAACAAATACAAAACAATGGTTTTAGGCTTCTTGTCTCTCTCTTAATCTTCTTCATGGAAAAAAGGGACAAAATGACAAATATAGGTAGTTAATATGTGATTTCACCACATGATAACCTTGAAAATATGAATTTTGTTATGTATCAACTGAGTACCAACCTTAGTTCAAGCTACTGTGACCAAGAATGTGAAAACAATATTTTCATGTCTTAAGGACTATTATCCTCTAAGAGACCTAATAGGTCTATTTGATTAATTATATATCTAATAAGGAAGTTGAGGTTTTTTATGGTTTCACCTTAATTAATCACATCTGACACACCTTTTTTGAGTTTTCCAACTCTTATAAACTCTTCCAAGGACCAAATCTCTCCTTGGCTTGACTATCACAGTCAAGCATTCAGTATTGTCAGGATTGCCACAACAATATATTATAAAATATACCACATAAAAAATTGAAAACACTTTTTTTTAAAAACATAACTAACAAGGTATATTCACACCAATTTTTAGAATTTTCGGAAGGTTAGCTTTCTTGGAAATGAATTTCTCATCTTGCTGGAAACCCTAGACAAGGCACAATCTAGACATAATAAAATTCCACATTTATCCTTGCATAATGATTCAAGATGTAAAATAAATTGATCCTAGTGTATTTATACCTATATAAAATTTTTCAATAGGAATTATTTCTCAACTCAACCATTTTCAGACTTGTAACCTTCTATTCTCAGTTGACTGTATGCTTCTTTCTGACTGTGCAGGGTTTTTGGTTGTCTATTCTCTTTTCTTATTAACTTCCTCATTCAAGGAACCTTCTTGAGGATTATACACATTCTTAAAAGATATAACTTATCTCTCACAACCTTTCTTCACTTTCCATGGGCCATTTTCACCTTTTTTTCCTTGGCTTCATTACTTGTTAGACTACAACAGGGTGGACTGCAAATATAGGAGTTTCACATTCAAACCTCAATAAAATGTTCACCTTGGATATTTCAACAAGTTCATACCCTTTTTAAAACATAAATCACATCTATTCCATCTCTATCCATTTACTAATAACCAATTACACTTCCCTTTGGGGCTATGTCTCTCTTAATAGGGTTCTTTGACTGTATGAGTAGCATTTGTCCCTCAGTAGAGGGTTTGGGCAGAATTGCTCTTCTATGTGTTTCTTTGTTACTAAGATGTTTCTTCAACTACCAAGGGTTATATATGATTAAACATATCACATTACACAATAAATTTTCTCACCTTATATTCTTCATACATTGGTGTAACTTCTCCCTCCTTGGCTGTATTCTACAGTCCTTCCTCAACCAGTAGGCACACATAAGAAGTAGGCACTTGAAAATACTTCAAGGATTATTTGAAACATCCTAAATATACAAGAAACACTTCAAAAACTTGAATAATAATCAATTTCAACATTCATGTATCTTATTTATCGATTCAATCATTCATACAGAAAAAAAGTCCATAATGGACACAAATTTTCTTGAGAGGATTCTTTCCACCCTTCATGGATCCTTGTTTTTCTTTTCTTGGAGAGTTTTTCTCCTCTCATACCTCTCTTCTACCCCCATATCCTCTGAAAAATGGATCTTATTTTTCATTTTCAACGTAGGACTACAAAATAGTTACAATAACCTACATCCATAACTAACTTTTCAATGTACAATGGGCTTCCTTGAGTTTATATGACTTGATTTGAAATTTACACATGAGATACATTAAAAACCCCTTATTTATGACTTACATGGACCTTATATACCAAAATTTTCTCACTCAAACACTTCATCATAAAAAATGATCCCTCTAGACTCATTTGCATTGTTTGAATTTTCAAATTCTTGCTTTTGGAGGGAAAACTCCTCTTAACCTTATATCACATTCTATAAATCCGAATGAATTTATAAGACCACACATTCTTGATTTTGTCTTTTCCTTGACCTCTTCTTGCTGTAATTCATCTTTATTCAGTGCCTTAGATGGACTGAACATGTCTTCAATCATCTCCAACTCTTCTTGCAACTTTTGTGCATCCATCTCTTCCAAATATTCATCAAACTTTGGTGTAATTTGTTCTTCATTGTCTTGGGAAGCTTGATCTTTATCTTCTCCTTGGAATCCCTCATTTTTGAGAGTCATATCAGCCTCCTTTTTTTGTAAATCATGCTTCTCAATCATTATTTGAGGTTATTCTTCTTCAACTTGATTTACTACACATCCATTCACAAATGCCATAGTTTCCATATACAATATGTCTTCATGATTGGGTTTTAATTCAAATGAATCATCATATACAACATATGAAAATAAATCTATGAAACACTTATCTTCTATACACTCATATGGCTGTACCTTCACTTGTTTGACTTGATTTGCTTGCTCTACCTCTCTTTCTTGATTTGTAGGCTTGTCAACTTATTCAACCTTCATGCCTACTTGGAACACACTTGCAATGTGATCTTATTGATATCTTACCTTGATTTTCACAACCCACTTGATGCCTTGTATATTCTTGGGCTACCACTTGCCTCTTTTTTCATCACTCTCATGCCTCATGCCTTTGCTTTCTACCATGCCAACTTTATGTACTTTGCCATTTGCCTTTTGTTTCCACATTTGTGCTTGCTTTCCACTTGTACTCTTGCTTTGTTTGACATCTTGTTTGAGGTTATTCTCTTCCTTCTTCATACCTATTTGTTTAATCCACTTAGGCCATACATATCCAAGCCCTTGCGCTCTCCTTGAGGGCTGCAATCTATTATTCTTTTCCTCAATCTGCATATTAGATTTGCCTTCTTAATATATGCAATCAAATTCAACATTCAAACACTCATTTACCTCTAATGGAAATTGTTGCAAGCTTAGTTTTTAATTCATGTCTTCTTGGGTGACTTTCTTGTCCTCTTGGTGCACCACCTCTTTTATTTCATATGCTATGCATGGTAATGCATCATAGAACTCCTCTTTCTCTACATTTTCATCTTGTGGAATGTTCTCAATCTTCAACACTTTGTCTTCTTCATGAAGTTATTTTTATTTATCATTCTCTTACCACTTGACGGGTGACATTCTTAGCTAATATTTCATCCTCTTTGAGGCCTCATTCTTGGCCTTCATCACTTTCTTATTCATACCTACAAACATAAACTTAAAAGCAACATTAGCATATGAAATGAGAGACCACATAGTCTCTTTGAATGCCTTTGGCATAGGCATTGTCCACATTATCTTCTTATCTTAATTATTTTGTGCTCTCCTTGGAACTTCTCTCACCGTCTTATTCTCTTTCATGATAACTTGCTTCTCTACTTCTCTTTATTGTTGCTCACTTGACAACATCTTCTTCCTCATGCCTCTTTGGGCTACCTTCTCTATCTTCTTCTCTTTCTTCAAGACACCTTTCTTATGCCTTCTCATAAGTGACTCTATGGGAAACTTCACCTTTATTCTCACATTCCAACCTATCCATTGGATTTCTTGACTCTCCATGATATTCATCATGAGCTCAATCCTCTCAAGCCTCTGCTCCAACTCTCTTTTTATGTCCTCTATTTCCCTCTTTATATCCATCTCCTCCATTTGTCTTTATTTTTTTGGCCTATGTAGACCTTATTAGCAAGTCCTTAATTATTGTATCTTAGACCTCTATTGAGCCTTCCTCTCTAGTTCTCTTCTTAACTCTCCTGACTCTCTTTTGGAGTCTTCACTTTTCTCTCTTCTCTCTTGGAGATTCAATGCTCTCTTTTACCTTTTTCTTTTCTATCCTTCTCTTGACTAGTTTCTTGTCCTTCTCAAAGGATGAGAAGGACTTTGGGGTTGTTTTTTTCTCTATTCACTCTATCAATCTTATTATCTTCTATTCTAACCTCAATGGATCAAACCTACAATCTCCTTCTCCCTCAACACCCTGCAAGTGAATTCTCATACACAACTCATAGGATGCACATTCACCTCAACTCAACAAGATGTAAAACAATCAAAACAAAAATTTACTCAATCATAACTTGTTAGGATCTGATACAAAATGATGTAGAGGTATTAGGGATAAGTGCTCTATATCACCATCATCTGGTTCTTGATCCAAACTAGTCACATACATTTAGTGATTTCACTAGCTAACATTGGTAACTAGTCCTTTGGTTATTATTAGCCAACTCTTGTTGTAGATGTTTAAGATTCAAATTCAATGTATGGTTGACCTTATATTGTCAATTAACACTTGTTCCAATACCTTTCAAGTCCTCATACCCAGTTCACCAAACATTTCCTTTTGCCAAACTCTCTTCACTCTTAGGTGGCTTGTAGCCCTTTCCCAATGTTTGCTCCTTGGTTTGATCAATTTGACACTTTCATTGAATAAATAGAAACATTTTGGGGTGCTATTATCACTATCCAACTCTTGATATAATTACAGTTCCTTGTAGCTCCTTAAGTATGCAAACAAATACAAAACAATGGTTTTAGGTTTCATGTCTCTCTCTTAATATTCCTCATGGACAAAAGGGCCAAAATGATAAATATACGTAGTTAATGTGATTTAACCACATGATAACCTTTAAAATATTAATTTTGACATGTATCAGCTGATTACCAACCTTAGTTCAAGCTACTGTGACCAAGAATGTGAAAACATGATTTTCAAGTCTTAAGGACTACTATCCTCTAAGAGACCTAATAGTTCTATCTGCATAATTAGATATATAATAAGGATATTAAGGGTTTTTAGGGTTTAAAATTACCTAATCACATATGACACACCTTGTTTGAGGTTTACAACTCTTGTAAACTCTTCCAAAGACCAAATCTCTCCTTGGCTTGATTGTCACAGTCAAGCATTTAGGACTGTCATGATTGACACAAAAATATCTTACAAACTTTACCACATACATAAATGAAACCAATATTTTAAAAAAAAAAAACTAAAAATTTATATTAAAACCAATTTTTAGAATTTTTGGAGGGTTAGCTTTCTTGTAAATGAATTTCTCATCTTGTTGGAAACCCTAGACAGGGCACAGTCCAACACTAGGCTGAGACACAATAAAATTCCATATCTATCCTTGCACAGTGATTAAAGAGGTTAAATAAATTTCTCCTGGTCTATTTATACTATAAAAACTTTTTCAATAGGAATTATTTCTCAACTCAACCATTTTCACACTTGTAACTTTGTATTCTTAGTTGACTGTATGCTTCTTTCTGACTGTACAGGGTTTTTGGTTGTCTATTATCTTTTATTATTAAATTACTCCTTAAAGGATCCTTATTTAGGATTATCCACATTATTAAAATATATAAATTATCTCTCACAACCTTCTTTCTCTTTTCATGTGCCATTTTCACCTTTTTTACCTTGGCTTCATTACTTAATAGACTATAACAGGGTGGACTGCAAATACAGGAGTTTCACATTTAAACCTCACTCAAATGTTCACCTAGGCTATTACAACAAGTTAATACCCTATTTAAAATTTAAATAACATATTTGACATCTCTATCCATTTACCAATAACTAATTACACTTCCCTTTGGGGCTATATCTCTCTTAACAGGGTTCTTTGACTGTATGAGTAGGGTTTGTCCTTGAGTACAGGGTCTGGGTAGAATTGCTCTTCTCTATGTTTATTTTTTAATGAGATGTTTATTCAAATACCAAGGGTTATATATGATTAAAACTATCACATTTCACAACAAAGTTTCTCACCTTATATTTTTCATACATTGGTGTAACTTCTCCCTCCTTGGCTATATTCTACAGTCCTTCCTCAACCCGAGGCACACATAAGAAGTAGGAAATTGAAAAGCCTTCAAGGCTTATCTAAAAAATTCTAAATATAAAATATATACTTCACAAACTTTAATAAGAATCAATTTAAACATTCATGTATCTTATTCATTGATTCAATCATTCATACAAAAACAAAGTCCATAATGGACATAATTTTTCTTGAGAGGATTATTGCCACCCTTCATGGCCCCTTGTTTAGATTTTATTGGAGAGTTATTCTCCTCTCTTACCCCTTTTCTACACTCATATCCTCTCCAAGATGGATCTTTTTTTTCATTTCAACGTAAGACTACAAGTAGTTACAATAATGTACATCCATATTAACGTTTCAATGTACAATGGGCTTTCTTGAGTTCATATGACTTGATTTGAACATTACACATGATATACATTAAAAAAACATTATTTATGACTTTCATAGACCTTATATACCACATTTTTCTCACTCAAGCACTTCATCATACAAAATGATCCCTCTAGACTCATTTGCACTATTTGAATTTTCAAATTCTTGCTTTTGGAGGGAAAACTCCTCTTAGCCTTATATCACACTCTATAACTCCAAATGAGTTTATAAGACCACACATGGGCCTAATAAGGTCTCACACACTTATTGACATCAAACTTTGACCTACTTTAATTCCCAATTTGACAAACTCAAAAATGATGTTTCATGGCTTGATGCTCTTGCATCAATGATATATGTCACAAATTTAAAAAAATCTGTTCCAAATCTATGAAAATTGGTGCTAAATGTAAAATATTTTATCCCAAATGTATATCTAAATCATATAAACTATATCAAATTCTACCAATTCTATCAATTATGCATATATGGACTCATGCCCCTATGACATGCCCTCACTGATATGCCCCCCTTTTGAGGCGAGAGGAATGCTATTTGATAGTCACTTTATCTCAAAAGGATAAGATAACCATGTTATATTTGTATTAATCATGTAATAAAGAAACATATAGTGGAATCATTTCTAATTTGATGTCTCAAAAAAGATCATAGTATTCAAACATAACATCCCTAAGATGCATTATATGGATCATGACAACATATAGAAGTAACAAGCACAAGCTCAACAAAAAAACAAGAACACAAAAAAATAGTCAACATCACATAAAAAGGGGTCTAAGGAGACAAAAAAAAAGGGGCATGTTCAAATGTCACACACTCAAAGGGAAGGACATGTTCAAATATCCAAACACCAAAGAAAAAAAATTCAGTGCACTGGAGCCAAAAACAAGGAACATGTTCAAATGTTCCACAATTCAAACAAGAAGTACACTCAAGTAAGTCATGTAATAATGTGAATATGTGAAAGATAATCAACTAGAATAAACATGTCATACTAGTCCATACACACATGTGTTATCAAAATTTCCTGTAACATAATATCAAGTACACCATGTAAGATTGTAAGGATGAGTATAGGAATGTATAAGCATTAGTTTATAAGCTCATCATGATAATGTAAAATGATCATAAAATAATAAAACATTTATCAATCATGATCAATAAAAGCAAAATTCCCCCAAGATAGTGTGTTACACCGGAAGAGGAAAGGTCCAACACCTGCTTGCTCATGTATCATGGTTCTAATGTATGTCTGTATCACATTTAAATACCTATGAAATATATGTGTCTATAGAAATAAAAATGATATGCTATTTACTAACATAAATTAAACAACATATGCAAAATCTAGTAAACATGTGAATGTTAAATATTTTTGATTTATTTGAATGCTTTTGTATTTTATTGATTACTTAGTTATTTCAATATTTTAAATTTAGGAGGGATGAATAATTCAAGAAGTCCTTATAGTTGAAGGGTATAACATTGCCTAGTGGCTCTTTCAACTTATTTTCTTGCCACCATTATTTATACTAAGTCATTTCCAACTCTTCAATGTTGTCTGGTAGTTGGTTGTCTGAAGTCATTGCTATTAGCTTATCACCATATCTATAATGTTGTATGTGAACCTCCCTACCCTCAAAAGGAAAAGTGAGATACATATTTATAATATCCAATATCACTTACATATCGACCAACCAATGTTATCCAAAATAGAATGTCAAATGTGGCCCTTGTTTCATTACCCATATGATCATAGGGCCCACTTTTGATCCACATGCGATGAGAAATATAATGTACCCAAGAGATTATATAAAAAATTGGACAACACTGTAACTCCTCTACAATATGTCCTAACTATCATAAACACAAAACACTGTAAACTATGTTCCAATTATTAATATCAATATTGAGATGCTCATAATAGCCCCCATTAATATTTGCATTAATGGTTAGATCCTCTTATTGTGGGTGCTTTCGAGTATACCCCCTTGTATTTTGTACATTGGATTTGTTAGAGATAAAGGATTTTTGTTGTTGTTCTTGAATAATCTATATACACCCTTCATTTTTAAATTTTTGAAGTCTTTTTGCAATGCCTCACAATGATCTATATCATGGCTTGTGACCATATGACAATTATAATATTTTGATCCTTTTGTACATATTAGCTTGCCTCTTACCTTATGTCTTATGGGTAGCAAAGATATCATCATGGGTTCAAGTAATATATAAAGGATTATGGGTGGAGTATCTTGTTACATCATGATCTATGAAATTTGTTGTAATGACCTATGTGAGGATTCCACATTATTAACATGATGTATCTACATTTGATCCTTGTAAGGCTTGCTCAAATCTTTTAGCCAAGAAGGATGAATCAAATAACAAGTTTTCATGTTTTCATCTATTATTTTTACCTTTCCTTTATTTGTATCTATTTTTTCACTCTTTGGTGATGGATTTAACTTATATGTACCAAGGCCTATAGGTGTGAATAGATTATGCAAAAGATGCTCAAGCAAATCAAAATTAAGTTTTCACAACTATTTATCTATCATGTTTTTAGGGACATCATCATCATTGTCATATTAATCTGAAACCTTGCCATCTTGATGTTCAAAATTTATCACTAAAGGAAGATGAAATGTTTGATTTTATTGATATGTACTCATCATTGGTTTATTTACAATTGATTTTGTTCAATTTATTTATCTTTTTATTCATGTAATTGTTCCTTATGTGTATCTACGTGCACCTTGGATGTTAATGCCTCATGAACATCTTGATATAATTGATTTATCTTTCTTGATTCACCCATCTCATAAGTTGATATATTTTCAATTGGAATAAATTGCTTGGATGGTACCATTTGAGTAACCCCTTCCATGTCGGAGCATAACATTTTACAAAATTTGAAGAGTTCATCATCTATAGGCATTATCCATAATGCCCCATCATGTATACATTTTATACATCGATGTAATGTAGACGACACAACTTCCATAATATGTATCCAAGGTCTACTCAAGAATAAATTATAATGTAATGATTGAGACATTATTTAGAATGTGGTTTGTATCGTTTTAGGTCCCAATATCACACCTAATATGATTTGGCCAATTGGTGGGCTACATTAATCATCAAATCTTTTGATATGCATGGTTGATTTTTAAAGATGATCATTGCTTATAGCCATTTATTTTAAGAATTATGTGTTGCAAATATTTAGGCCTATTTTGTTGTTAATTAGCACTCTTTTGATTTCCTTATTTTGAATATTTACTTGCATGAACAAAGGTAAATATTGGTCAATAATATTCTTTGATGGTAAATTTTTGTGATAAAAAATAATAAAATTTGCATTATTTTTGAGATCTTGTATAATATTCATAAAATAAATTGGATCTCACTTAGTAATTAGGTTTAATACAAATTTCATATAATATATCTTTATAAGTACTTGATTCCTTCAAAATTTGAAGGATTGAGATCTTAACATGGACATTATTTAATTGTTCGATTATGTCATACCCTTGATAATTTATTACTAGCTTAAGATTAGGAGGAACTTGTATATGAATAGGTTGTTGAGCAGGTTAAGACAACCACCTTAGTTCCATATAATGCCACACGTCATAACCTTAGTAACGATAGAATAATCTCATACTTTTTAAATGTCAAGTCACATCACCGTGTAACAAATGCATTATAGTTAATGGACTTAAAATTTTCTTCAAATTTCACCTACGTTCCATCATGGATATATATATATTTTTAATATTCCTGCCCTAGTAGAATGCTTAAATCTTCCATTCATGAGCCTCAGCTGCAACTCTGCAAGATCTATACTATGGAAAAACTATTTTAGAAATCTAATGTGGAAAATGCGAGAGAAGACTGTAATTTCCTTCCTATTAACTTTGGCTCACTACAAAAAATAAACCAAATGTTTCTCTATTTGCATGTTGAAATAGGAGAATGTGAAGTTTCTCTGCATCTCACCACCTGTTCATCAATATTCGGTTCCCCTATTGCTCTTCCTGCATTTGTTTACATGTTGAAATAGGAAAATGCAAAGTTGCTATGCTTTTCTTTAGGTTGTGGCTTCTAGTCTCATTCAAGTTTTGTGAAGAAATTTATACCATGGATGCAAACATTAGTGTGGAGTAAGACAATCCTATTGAAATTCAAAATTACATGGACATAAATAATGCTGCATGAGGAATAAAAAATTTTGGTTTATTTTTTTCTAAGTTACGTTTGACACTTATGTGAAGATGATAGTTTTTGTCAGAAAGCACAACCAAATAAGAGGATAGCATCAAAATAAGGCAATATTGCATCCATTGCTACATCTTCTCATTCTGCCTGGTTCATTTCTAACTATCCACTTCGGCACTTCACGAACACAACCGTGATCCAATCCTCAAGTAGAAGAAAAATGTCTATGGTAGAATGAATTTAAATAAAAATGTCTCCATTAATAGTAGACTATGAAATTAATGGACCATATTAAAACCATTAGTTGTTAACCAAAAACCCTAATAAACATGATGGTCCAAGGGTAATCGAAAGAGACAAGCATAAAGATATGGGAACTGGGACCATCTCCTAAATTTCACTTATATACTTATGAGGCATAATGAGCAGAATTATGGAGACTCCATATTACGTGGTCTCAAAGGTAATCCAAGGAAACAAGCATGAAGAGGTGATGGATTTGTGGAACATAGGGGTTATTTCATATATACTACTTAGTGGCATTTCTCCCTTTGATGGTTAGATGTTGTAACAAATATTTGAAGTGATTATATGAGGGAGACTATGCTTTCCAAGTGATCTCTCACTTACAATATCATGTTTAGCCAAGGATTTAGCATGCCAAATGCTTTGTAGAGACTAGGATACAAGATTCAATGCCCATCAAGTGTTAAACATGTGTTTAACCCCTTTTTTTGGATATAAGGGTTGAGGGAGAATAACCTACTTAAATTGTATTAAGCTATTCTAAAATGAGACTAATTAAATAATCTAGATTTACAATATATTTTGATATAGTGTTGAATTATGGAAATATGTTATATATAGAAAGTACAATGTTAAATAGTAATTTTATTGTTTAAACATGAAGAAGAGATAATACTTAAATTATTTACTGATGCATAGGTAGATTTAGATAATGCAAATACAAATGAAACCATAATGATGCTCTATATATGTATTCATTAGATTCTAGAAATTAGCTTTCTATAGCCTGGACATTACCATCAAAATAAGGACACTAGTGTCAATGCTTCTGTCTGAAAACTGACACTTATGCAATGTACAAAATAGTGGTAATTTTGTAAAAAATTTACTTACCCCTATTAGGGTTCATTGTTGCCTTGTAAATTATTAACCAGGATCATGTACACATATTTTGGAAATCATTCTTTTGATAACATCTTTAGGTTCTCTAACTTGGGCATGTCACCTTGTAAAATGAGGGTTAGTGGCTCAAGTGAAGTCAAGATAACTTCAAAGACATCTATGTTAATAAGTGTTGTCTACATGGGCATATACTCTAAAAATGGCCTCAAACTGTTAGGAGGGATGGATAATTCAATAATTCATCACATTCAAAGGATATAATATTTCCTAGTGGCCCTATCAACTTCTTTCTTGCAACCATTTTTTATACTTAGTCATTACCAACTCTTCAATGTTGTCTAGTATTTGGTTGTCTAAAGCTATTTTTATTGGCTTATTACCATATCCATAATGTTGGATGTGAACCTCCCTACCCTCAAAATGAAAAGTGAGATACATATTTGTAGTATCACTATCACGTTCATATCAACCAACCACTGTTGCCCAAAATGGAATGTCAAATGCAGCTCCTGATCCATTACCCATATGATCATAGGGGCCACTTTTGGTCCACATGTGATGGGTAATATAATGTACCTATGAGATTCTATAAAAAGTGGATAACACTATAACTCCTATAAATATGTCCTAACTATTGTAAACATGAAACACTGCAAATTGTGTTCCAATTATTGATATCAATCTTGAGATGCTCATAATAGTCCTCATTAATATTTATATTAATGGTTAAATCCTCTTATCACGGGCACTTTTTAGTATAACCCCTTGTATTTTGTACATTGGATTTGTTAGAGATCAAGGATCTTTGTTTTTGTTCTTGCATAATCTGTATATGCCCTTCATTTTTGTATTTTTGGAGTCTTTTTTGTAATGCCTCAAAATGATCTATATTTTGCTTGTGATCATATGATAATTATATTATTTTGATCCTTATTTACATACTAGCTTGCCTCCTTCCCTGTGCATTGTGGGTAGTAGAGATGTCATCATGCATTTGAGTAATGTAGAAAGGATTATGGGTGGAGTATCTTGTTGCATTGTGATCTGTAAAATCTATTGTGATGACCTATGTGAGTATTCCAAATTATTAACATGATGTATTTGAATTTGATCCTTGTAAGGCTTACTAAAATCTTTTAGCTTATAAGGATGAATTTTATAACACGTGTTCACATGTTATTCTGTTATCTTTACCTTTCCTTTATCTGTATCTAATTTTTCACTCTCTGGTGATGGATTTAGCTTATATGTACCAAGGCCTATATGTTGAATAGATTATTCAAAAGATGCTCAAGTGGATCAAAATTAAGTTATGCAACTACTCATCTGGCATGTTTGTGGGGACATCATCATCACTATCATAATAATCTAAAACCTTACTGTATTGATGTTCAAAATTTATCACTAAAGGAAACTCAAATGTTTGATTTTATTGATATGTACTAATCATTGATTATGTTTGCAATTGATTTTGTTTGATTTATTTGAATTTTTGTTCATATCATAACTTTCCTTAGTGTATCTATGTGCACCTTGGATGTTAATTCCTCATGAACATCCTGATATAATTGATTTATCTTTCTTGATTCACCCATCTCATAAGTTAATATATTCTCAATTAGAATAAATTGCTTGGGTGGTACCATTTGAGGAACCCCTTCCATGTCAGAGCATAACATTTTAAAGAATTTGAAGTGTTCATCATCTATAGGCATTGTCCATAATGTTTCATCATGTTTGAATTTTAACACTGATGTAATGTAGATGGTGTAGAGACTCCTTTTAGGCCACTTCCATCTCTAAATAGACTTCAAAGCAATTTCTACCAAAAAATGCACAATTAAGCTTAGAAATCACTAAACATCCTAAATTTGTCCACACATTGGACATAAATATCCATAATTGCATTAAGGCTTCCTTATTTTGAGTAGACCCTGTATGCAATGATAACCTCTTGTGGATTCATCCCTAGTCAAGTTACAACCTAAATAACTAACATTTTTGACCAATTAAGTGGGGCACTTAACCCAATTCTTGAAATGACCAAAGGAATAAGCAAGATTGATTAACCAAGAAAATCAAATTAAATGCTTAAGTAAAAAATCCATGTTGAATTAATGAAAATTTTATTTTTGAAAATGAATTTTCAACAAATATCAAGGAAAATGATGTCATTATCCTCAAAGTCAAGAATTAAAAAAATCAACATAAATGTCATAAAAATCATAAATATTGATCTATGCCTCCATAAATGCATAATTAAAGCCATCATTAATTTCATTTGGACTCCTATCCTTAACCCTAGTTTAACTACATATTGATTAGAGTTAGTTAAGAAACTATAAATACAAGTGCCATTACCATTCTTCAATGAGCTTTTGTGTGCAAATAAATAATGTCAAATTATTGCTAGAAAGCTTCATAGGCAACACAAACCAAGATCCAATTGCCAAGTGAACAAGAGGATGTGCTCTCCATAAAGCATTAACATCGTCAAAGACTATTTATTCACAATATTGAGCACAAAATTTTTCTTGTACTGATTGTACTATAGAGTCATTATAGGAAGGTAAATGGAGTTTTTGTCTTCCATTTGTAGATTTATTTATTTTTTAATCATTGCTCACCCTAGTACTTAGCCTTAGAATGTTAGTTATCAATGAGTTGTTTTGGTTTATCCACTAACAATAGAGACTAATCATTGTCTTTGTAATCCTATGTTATATATTGGCATGCCTAGTGGGACAATGCACCCCACATTCAACCTAGGAGTACTTTAGGACTATTCAAAATCAAGAAAAACTCTTCAATGACCTTGTTTTTAACTTATTTTTCCTAACTTTGCCATGTTTTATGATTAACTGTGGAAGTGCAAATTTGTCCACTGCGTAACTGTGGATTCAAAGTTAAAAACAATGAAATCATTATTGGAATCTACAAAATCACCTTAGAAAAGTGTAAAATTCTCTATGTTTTATCCTTGCTCTATAGAACTATGAATTTAGAGCACTATTTTACAAAATTGTCAAGGGTATTTATGAATTCGTTCCACACGTTTACCTTATTTTCTGGTTTATTTGTCATAATTATGAATACAAAATATTAAACTATGAAATCATACAATAGAATCATAAAATCATTCTTTTTTGTTTCTGTGTTTTTCATTCCAATTTTAGAAATTACAAAATTGGAAGAAATAGTTACAAAATTGTGGACCTACAAAATCATAGTTAGGAAACTGTAGACACCGAAATCGTGTCTACCCCTTGGTCACCCTCCCCCTTGGTCCCCTTAGTCCATATTCCTAACACTTGTCCTAAGCCCCCTCAATTTTAAATTAAAATAATCAAATATTTTAATTTAGTAGCCCCCTTGCCACCTCACCCATGCCACCTCGGATTCCTTCCTTTGGATCCCCTCACCCCATGCCATGCCTTAATGACCCAAATCCCACCTTAGCCCTTCCTCTTGTGTCCATTTAAGCCCCTCTCGACCATTTTCCCATGACCATTTTGACCCTAGCAGTGTGTAAGAACGGACAGAGGCTAATTTTAGCCTCTATCCCCATTCTTCTAACGCCGACGTCGGTCAGTATGCGGCCAACGTCAGCGGTTCTGCCGGTGTCGGTTACCCTTAAAACTGTGTTTTGAACTCTGTTCTCCGCCCCCACGAATGAAAACTCTTTGGCATCCTAGCATTCAAATTCTCTCTCTCTCCCTCTCGCACAACAAACATCACCAGCTACAGGTACTCTGCAGGAACAACTCTAGGCTCTTGGCATTGCAGGTCCGTCAACAGCATTAGCAACAGGTCTTCTGCACTCCCTCTTCAGCAAGCAAAGAGATAAGTATTTTTACTATCTTTTTCATTTCAATATTTCTTTTTAATTCATCTGCTAACCAGCCCACTGCTCAAACTCAACCTGCCCTTCCCTGAGAGGCTGAAAGGCCTTCTCTAATCCCTGTCTCCCTGTCACCCTGTCCTCTCTCTGATCCCCTGTTCTGACCATACGTCTTGCCTCACAGCCTTGCACAGACTATCCAAACAAGTTCTCAAACCCTTAAACAGCTCTCAGATCATCCAAACAAATCTTCAGGCCATTCTACAAATCCAAAAACCATCCAGAACCTGTCCCAGGCCATTACCTCGATCGACCTCGACCATTTCCTCTACCGACGTCAGCAGACTAATCGATGTCGACGACCTTCCTTAACCGACACCGACAGAACCACCGACATCAGTGACTTTGCAAGGCAGATTGCTGCATAACAGGTACACATTTGCTTTCATTTCTTTTATTCTATCTTTATCATTTTCTATTTCTGTCAATATTCTATTTTTTATCAGTGGACTGTCATCCTCTAAGAAGTCTTTACACTTCTAGGACCAAGCCTTTGCTTGGCAGTCCACTTTCTATCCTTCTAACAATTTTCGTGTTTTAGTCTCTTTCTTCTACAGGTGTCATCCTCCACAACCAAAGAGGAGTTCCTGCTATCGTCTGAATTTGGTGTGCAAAACTATATCCAGGTACGTACAAGCCCTAGACATTTTATCTTATTTCCTCATTTCTCTTTTGAATGTGAAAAGCGAAAACTTGTTTGGAAACATTCTGGCATGCCCGGTGGGACCCTAGGGTCTTCCTTGGGTTCTTTTCTTTCTTTTCATATAGGTGCATTAGGTTTTTCCTTTTCACCTCTTTCTTCTCTCTCTTCCAAAAGACACCATTAGCAGGATTAAAAAGAACTCTTCTTTCTTTTCTTGCATCTTAGACTAGTCAAAAGTCATACTCTTCAACCTCTTCTCACTTGTCTTCATACAAACTAACATTTCAATTTGGGCTTAAAACACATTGCATTTCATTTCTTCTTGACTGCATACTTAGTCCACATCTAGTAATTAAAAACCACATCATGAATTAATCGTAGATCACTTATGTTACACAACCAAATCACTTGCACAAATCAAACATCAAAACTTACCTGAGACAAGGCCCGACTGGGATTTCATCACCCAGCGGATAACTTACCCGTCCCGGCAATCCCACTTAGACTTCACTACCAAGGGGAAAGCCCACTCTGTTCTTTGGCAGAGGATAATCTCTAGGGGAAGTATATTTTGGCTAAGTGAGACCAGCTTACCACTGGGTTCGTGAAGTGAGGGGAGCTTGCTCCTTAGCACCAGGCCAAGTACGGAACCTAACACAGACTCTTGAGCGCCTAAACTGACCTGAAACTAAATTTAGAGTACCTCTTCTAGGACCCGTTCTACAAGCCAACCTCCCAAACACATTTTAAGGCATAAGCCAACATGATTCTAAAAAGTTGATTCTTAGGATTTAACGCTTAGGGTCTGCCTATCTCCATCTATTTTTCTGCTTCTATCTAGTTTTTTGAGCTAGTGAGGACGTTTTTCTTCTTTCCAAGAACTTTCAAATTCTTTGAGTTTTTGGAAAACACAGTAATCGACATCGGTTTTCCAACCGACGTCGGCCACCTTTCTTCACCGGCATTGGTTATCTGACCAACATCGGCAACCTGTTCCACCAACATCGGTCTTTCTACCGATGTCGGTCACTATCCAGAATTCTTTTCCTTAAACAACAAGCTTAAAACTCGACTTTCTTGCGGTCCAACATCCATCCTGGTTTTCTGAAATTGAAAAACACAGTTTCTATAACCTGAACCTTTTTGCTTTGAATGGTTTTGACATGTAGTCAAACTAGAACTCTTCTTGACCACACGAGGCATCAACCGCTTCCACCTTCACCATCCATAACCAGTCCCCTAATGGAGTTTCATTCAGAGGCCGAACGAACTCCTACTCGACTGACCCCGACTCAGTCTCCCATTGTCCCTGAAGGGGACCAAGACTTCAAAATATTCTTGGACCTCAATGTCAAAGCCCTTCAACATTATCTCGCACGAAGCCGAACGCGAGACTCCTTAGGCAACCCAATTTATGGGATGCCAACCTCCTTAGTCGAGACAACAACCATATCAACAGTGTCCACAATTCAACCTATAGACAATCAAGCCAACACCTCGACTAATAACCCGATCGTGTCCTATCTTCAAAATTTAGCCTCTCCTTCTAGACCTACCTCCATGGGGGTTTCGGTACCCCCTCAACCTCAAACTACTCAACCAAATTCTACACCCTTCCAAAACCTAGTGGTCTCTATCCCCCCTACTCTTGCGCCTATCAACATAAGAGTAACTACCTACCCTTCAACAAGTGTGGCCACCCCTCAACCACCTTTGATGGCCCCTATCCAATTTGTGCCTACCAACCCCATAACACAAGTGCCCTTGGCTTCAACATCTGCCCCGATGACTAACTAACCATATGTTGCGCCTACACAAGCGCAACTAACCACGTCATACGCCCCTCTCAATACATTCCAAGCACCTTATAACCTAAGGGGCACTCCACCCGTCAATCCATCAGCTGATATAATCAAAATGCTGATGGACAAAATGTCTAGTCTCGAGACCTTTATTTCTGGTTCACGCAATGCCCTCTCCTATGAGAAAATTTGCAATGAACCCATTCATCTCTCTATTCTGATCAAGCCGTATCCCAGTCAGTGGGAGCTTCCTAAATTTTATCATTTCCAGAGTAAGGAAGACCCGCAACAGCACCTATGGGCATTCAGACATGCCTGTTATCTCATAGCCCATGATGATGCGTTATTGCTATGCACATTCCCCATGTCACTTGCTGGTGCTGCTTTCGACTGGTACATCTCTCTCACCAGTCACTCTATTTTCACATTCACCCAGCTAGCCCAACTCTTTTTCGACCACTTTTCTATCAATATCACCAAAAAGGTCTCAATCACAGATCTGTATTCTATCCGAAAGTTTGAGGACGAATCCATAGCCAATTTTGTTGCTCGCTGGAGAGGCCTCATCAATCAACTCTCCTTTTCTCTGCCCCAACATGAGCTTATCGAACTTTTCTCTCAGGCCTGTGTCAAGCATATTTCCTCCACCTTGCGGGTTCAAACATTTTGCACATTTGATGAAGCCTTCACGATGGCCTGAAAGCTTGAATTACGTGCCATCGAGGAGAACAAAGTCAAGTTGCGGAGTAAGAACCCCAACACCAAGTCTAATGACTCTTCTTCTAAACCTTCTTCATCTAATCCTAAATCTAAGGCATCAACAAATGCTGTAGTCGTTAGACCTTCATCTTCACCTTCAACCAACCAGCCCGAGCCATCCACATCCCAAAGTATGACTCGTCAATTCCAGCAAAGATATGTGTAGCGACAGTATACTCCACTAGGGGAGTCATACGCATCTGTGCTGGACAAGCTTGTCAAATAGGGGGTTCTCAATCTCCCCCAAATCTGATCGCCTCCACAATTTGATCCCTCACGCGCCATCCTTGCGTGGTATAGGGAAAACAATTTTTGCAACTATCACCGTGTTAAAGGCCATGACACAGGCAACTGCAAGACTCTTAAAAACATCATCCAAGACATGCTAGATAAGGGTGACCTCGTCTTGGACAATCCAAATGCGCCACCCAATCAAGGCATAGACATCTTCAAGCAACCATTTCCCAATCATCCTCCTACCCAAAACAATGTGCAGACCATGACTGTTGACACTCAAGAGCATAACATACGCACAGTCAATACGGTCTCGCCTCTCATCCCTGACCAACCTCTCACACAGACTCAGGAGGATAGTCAATCCATCAGTCCCTCACACGAGGACGAACCTTCTTCTCCTCTTAGTTCTCCATCTACTTCCCTTATATTGGAGGACGCCTCGACCATACCGGCACCACCAGTCTCACCGTCCTCCTTCTTGCTACCTATGGAAGACCCTACCCTTCTGACTCCTCAACTGCAAGTGGAGGGCGCAATCATCCCTGCCCTTTACCCTCTTGAGGAGCCTCATTCTCCGATTCCTTCTCCACCCAGGGAGGAACCTGTCTCTCCGCCCTCTTCGACTGAAAATGAACCTGTTATCACATCATCATGCCTTGGGTCTGAGATTGATACACCAACCTCATTCTCGGCCCCGCAACCATCCACATCTTCTCAAGTACCCAAGCCTCATCCGACATCTTCTCAGCCATTTTTTTGATTAGTGGAGAAACTTAGACTTCTCCCTTCAAGAAAAGTGGAGCATCAGGTATTATGGGAGTGTCGTAAAGCCCTTCAGCATGCCCGTGTCATCTCATCTCATGTCGCCAACCCACCCATGGCAAAATCTCCCAAGACTTCTAACAAGGACCAGACTTCCACTTCTAAACCTTTAAAATCTCAACCATCCACATCAGGTCTAAAACCTTCATCTACCCCATCAAAACCAATCAAGTCACTCGGCGTTCGCCCCGTCTCTAACCTCACTCACCCGCAAGTGAAGGTAGACCTAGACCAGGCCTCAACCAATAGTAGTCTTCAAACCAAATCAAAGAAGACTACTAAAACACAACGATGAACTCCTCCTCCTCCATCACCATTGCCCTCCATTTTAGGCCCTCATCCTTCGACCATAATCAGAGTCCTCCCCACTCCAACCTCTAATCAAAACAAGTTGCCTCCTCTGCTTCCTTTGCCTACCACTAGTCTACCCTCTCTCAAAAATTTGGCACCTCTCACGAAAAAAGTGTCGTCTCCGCATGTCACCGCACCATCAACCCAAAAGGTGGTACGGAAGCCTCCTTCAACACCGCCCAAGCAAAAGTCACCAGCATCTCACGCATCAACAAGCACAGACCCTTTAGTGGGCTCATACGCTTTGATATTGCATCGACTTTTTCAAACCTCTAGCATAACCCTTCTGCCTATCAAGCCATTCCGACCCCTCGGGTCAAAGCCCTCCTAGTTCGATGATACTAAGATTTGCCTATATCATCGTACACCAGGACATGACACCAAGAATTACTGTGCCCTCAAGGCCGTCATTCACCATTACATGGAGAAAGACACTCTTCTTCTTGAGGACACTGTCGACCAACCCCCGACACCTTCCCATATCCCTCCAACCTCTTCAACCACATCAACATCTCATCAGCAGACTGTGACCCCTCCTTCTCCTTCACCTCCTCTCTTTGAAATCAATGCCATCCACATAACCACTAGGTCACAAAAGGACAAGGCAAAAGAAAAACCTGCCATTCCATGGACCTATCCCTTTGTCAAGCCGCCTCAACCACCCAAACCTAAAATCTCTATTCTGGGTGCATCCCAACCCTCTTCTTCAGGGGCAATCCATGACTCTATGTTAAAACAACTTCACCAAACGCTCGTGAAAATGAACTTGTACGACCTCATCCAAAGTTCACCCCAGCATCGTCAAGCTCTGATCAGAGCCTTACAGGCAGTGTAGGTCTAACTTGAGGACACCCAACCACTAGCTACCCTGGTCCACTCATTATCTCCCATTGCCTCTATCACTTTCAGCGATTCTGAAATTCCTACATCTAACTCGAAAGATCAGGACGTTGCTCTCTTCATCACTACCTATGTTGATTGAACCCGCATTAAGCGACTTATGATTGACAGAGGTGCCAACATTAACATCATCTCTACCCATGCCTTTGATCAACTGGCCCTCTCCAAGAATTGCGTATCCAAAACCGATACAATCTTGCAATCCTTCAATGACACCACTGCCACAACCATTGGCACTGTCGTCCTCCACGTTCGTGTTGGTTCGCGCACTGTCCAAGAGCTCTTCTATATCATAGAAGGAGATTTTCAATATAACATGTTGCTAGGCCGACCCTGGATTCGTGCCATGGCTTGTGTCCCCTCCACACTGCACCATTGTGTAAAATTCAAACACGACGGGCAAGTCCACATCATTCCTGCTGACCCATCACCTTTCAAAACTTGTAACACGACCTATCAGCCAAATGACATTCTCATTCCTCTCAAGACATCAACCCAGATGCCACCTCTATCTGTGGAAGCTTTGACCAGTTCACAACCGGCAGTCGCCCCCACACCCCCTCTTCAAGCGACAACCAAAGACCCACGGAAGATATCTTCCAACGACTTTCACTTGGGGAATATTGCTTGCTTGCCTTAGACATGTTCCAAACTCTGCAAGAGTATGGACAACTTCACCACAATCCAAGCTATGACCATTGGATTGGAATGGTCGTTCCTTATGGGCCTCCTCACCTCTGAACCAATCTCGTCTATGGGGGGCTCAATCAAGCTCCTACTGATGAAAATCCTCTCTCCTCACCTCAGCCATTCACATCAGACTTCTCATTTCTTGGCAACCCCAACTTTGCACACACCTACCTTTACAGGTGTGCATGGAAGGGTTTTGGCTTTGGGGGCTATGAGCAAGGCTCCCATCAGCCCATCGAACCTCTCAATGATGACAATGCCAAGAAACGATATGATCTAGGCTTCCAAGAACCTATTGAAGCCTCTGCAGACCCTTGCCCCAAACCCACCATCGACCAATCTCCTCCAAGCTCGCCTATTCCTCCCTCTCTACCTACGGAGTCGGTGGTTTCCATCCCTCCTAGCTTTTTCAATACCTGAATGCTATTCGCTTGGAACCCTTGACCTATCAACCAGGTAGGGTACCCAGGTCTCTCCTTCTCATCTTCTCTCCATCTCATTTATCTAACCCATTAATCATCCGCAATGGCTGTTAGACATTCTTCCTACCACAAAATGACTGGGGGGAGTTCGACTTTATACCGACTATCCTAACCTCGACCGACCATTGACCAAACCGTGACCAAACATCAACCAAACCTCGACCAAACATTCAATCGACCATTGACCAAGCCTCAACCAAACATCAACCAAACATCAACCAAGTCTCAACTGACCTCGACCAAGCCTCGACCAAGCCTCTACCAAACATCAACCAAGTATCAATCAACATCAACCGACCTCGACCAAATAACAATCGACCAGACAATGACCAAACAATCAACTAAACAAGCAACCAAACCGTGACCAAACATCAACCAAACCTTGACCAAACATTCAATCGACCATTGACCAAGTCTCAACCAAACATCAACCAAACATCGACCAAGTCTCAACCGACCTCGACCAAGCCTCGACCAAGCCTCTACCAAACATCAACCAAGTATCAATCAACATCAACTGACCTTGACCAAATAACAATCAACCAGACAATGGCCAAACAATCAACCAAACAACCAACCAAACAATGACCAAACATCAACCGACTTCATGCCAACAACATATCAACCAACTTCATGTCCAACATCAACCAACTTCTTAATCATCAACCAACACATGACCAATTTGGAGCGAAGTAAATGAGGCAAATTCGCCCCTAATTGGCTTGGACCTTTCATCATCACGCACAAGTATGGGTCAGGGACTTATCATCTGTCCTCTCTCGATGGACGGCCATAACTTGAGCCTCTTAATGCCTTGCATCTGTGACCATTCTATTGTTAGTCGAGTACTCATTCACTTGACATTTAACTTGAGCTCGTCCCTTCAGCAACCCCGTCCTCTTAATCCTCATTCCTTTCAACCATATTCCCCTAAACAAATCTTATATACCCCTTTTATAAAGTATGGATGCTTTGTCTTAATAAAAGGGAGCCCTTGAACTTCTATAGTCTTGTCCATGACTCAAAATTCTATCAAAAAAATAATCGAGATGTCAAAATATCCAAGGTCACAAAATCTAAAAGACAGACTGCTCCCTCGAAGGATAGCTGTACTATCATTGCTATAGCTAATAGACTGCTCCCTCGAAGGACAGCTATTCAAACATATATAAATCAAAAATATAGACCACTCCCTCGAAGGATGGCTATGACTAAATCTTGCTACTCTCAGAAGCTTCTTGCATCGATCAGCTTCACAAATGACCACAAAGCAAAATGACATCTGTATGTAGACTTCCCGCATCGATCAGTCTGCTAAAAAAAAGAAAAAAAAAAACAAAAAAAAAGAAAAAAAAAGAAAAAAAAAAGGGTCATGGACTTGGCTTGTAGTTGTCTCAGGTGTTAGGTTGTGGAGCTAAAAGCTTCACTGATGCAGACATGGAGGAGGTTGCAGAAGAGTTACGGAGTGTCACAGACACCGGCGTCGGTCAAGCCAACTGACGTCGACAGGAGGAGACAGGAAGGCAACTGACGTCGGTCAAGAGTCGGCCGGCGTCAGCGACCCCCAGGCAGACAGGGACCGACGTCGGTCACCTGTGGTTTGAGCTACGAGTATATTACGAGCAGTTGGTTGATGAACTAAGTGTTTTCATGTCAAGAGCCAGTTTTAGACTGAGAGCTGCGGATCTAATTATTGTAATTAGGTGTCTAATTATTGTTTGCATGAGATCTATTTAAGAGACTCATTGGTTGTATTGTAAACTTGTACTAGAGAGTAAGAGAGCAAATAAGCTCCTTGAGAGAGAAGAGAGCAATGGTGTGTTCCTCCTAGTGCCACAGTACCAGGTGTGAGTGCTGGATTGGAGAATCAACAAGTTTCTTCATGTATGTATGATCTTGGTCATCAGGTGAGCATGGCCTTTATAGGAGATCTGCATGGGTAAGTAAGATCATTGATTTGCAGGTGTATGTGTGTGCAAGGTCAAGGTTCACAGGTGTGCAGAACCAGGTTGATTTGTTGGTGTGTAAGATCAAATAGGATAGCAACACAACAGGAAGCAGAATCAGGCAGGATCTACTTGGAGTACATGGAGTACTTGTGGAGTGCGTGGAGCACAGGTATAAGGTGAACACCAACTCTGTGTTTGAGTTGGGACCTAAGAGAGAGAGCTTTGAGGGAAGATTTACTGTTTATGCCCTAGAGGTGTGGGAGCCCTAGAGGTGTGTAAGGAATAAGAACTATGGCAACCTTCTTTGTTGTATTTCCTTCTGAAAGAGTTTTAATACAAGTTGTGTATTGTCTCTCATATCATGTGTTATTTCTGAATTCTAGTTACTTGTGTATTCTGGTTTATTTCCGCATATTAAGTTGCTTGGTAATCAATTGTGTGCTTCCGGTTATTTATCCCAACACGTGGTATCAGAGCTAAGGTTGCAGGGAGCAGGTTTTGTGTTTGGTTACAGGTCACTCTCAGGGGTTTCTAATCGAGTGGGAGTAGAGCAATGGCAGATCAAAGTAAGCTAAGAATGGAGGAGTTGAAAAGCACAGATGGTCACCAACGGTCTTATGGAAAGAAAGAGCAGGTAAAAGAATATTGTTGGTTGGTAGCAGATCAACATGAAGGAACTGAAGATGCAGATGTTGTTGCACAGGATGCTTTGGGAGGTTTCTTGGATAAAGTTAAATCTTGGATAATAGATTATGTTGCCTCTTTCCATGCAGCCTCAGGGAGAGGAGTTGGTGAGCCTTGCCAAAGAATTGGCAAAGGGGAAGTGAAGCTGAAATCGCAGGCAGCCAACACATGGGTGTTGAAGGAGGTCATGCAGGTCCCAGGTTTGGAGATATGGCTAATTTCTTCAGAAAGGTTGGGTGATGAGAGATGCACAAGAACTCTCATAGGGGATGCACTTGAATTAGCTGGTGGTAAGAAAATAGGTACTCTTTATCTACTTGTTTATATTACTGATTCTTCTTTTGTTGCGAAGATGTGGCTTCGTAGGCTTGGTCACATGAGAAGGAAGGAGATGCATGTTCTTAAGAGGAAGACTGATATATTTGACAGGCTTAAGAACTGGAAAGCCTTGGTGTTTATGGAGGAGATGGCGGACAGAGACCAGTGGATGGGACTGGATACTTCTGAGCAGGGCAGTTTGGACATCAGACTTGATTCAAAGGAGCTCGCAGGGAAAAAGTCATCGCTCACAGGTGAACACAGTTACCGGCATCGACAGTAGGTAAGACTGACGTCGGTCACGAGGACCGACGTCGGTAGAAGGTGGACATCGACGTCGACAGAGTTGGTAGTCAAGACAGGCGCAGGAATCGACGTCGGTTGAATGCAGACTGTGTGGTGACTGAGGTCAGTTACTGTAATGGATTTTGGGTGGACAAAGAGCTGTCAAGGAGTCTCAAATGCCCATATGGAGGATTGAAGATGGTAAGTAAGCCTCAAATTCATTGTTCCTCTTCTTTATACTTGTTGCTGACTGTAGAGTAGGAAGGATCTAGGAAATAGTGGGAGCATGGCATGGAGAGTTTGCAGAACCAAGCAGGAGATTTGGTAGGGTTTCCAGCCGAAAGAAAGCACAGAGACGAATGGATACCTTAGTTGAAGAATAGAGAGAATGGACACGTGAGACAGAAGACCAAGGCATATGGTCTTGAGGAAGCTGCAGGACAGTGGTACAGGTTTTGACAGGGGGATGACAAAGCATGACTTTAGTCAATGTCAAGGTAACTACTGTGGTTTGTCTTACCAGGTGGATGATGATTGCAACATCATTCTGTTGCTGTATGTGGATGGTATGCTAGCTAGTAGGTTTGTACATACAGGGTTTTGCTGAGCTAAGGGTAAGATTAGTTCAGTGGTTTGCTATGAAGAATTTGGAGCAACGAAATTCTTTGGCATGGGGGACATGGGAGATCACAGGTTGATTTTGTCTCCAATGGGAGCTGATGTGAATCTGGTGTTGGCGAGGTTCATTATGCAGGATGCAGAATCAGAGCACACTAAGGGCTAGACAATTAAGTGTTCGAAATCACATGAGGTCTGGTATAGGCCTGAGTTTGCCCAAGCGTTGGGTGTTGTCAGAGAGTTAGGAGCCAATTCAGAGAAGTGGGTTCTCAGGTATTTGAGAGAGACCAGCAGCAGGGATTCATGCTATTCAGGGTCAGGGCTTTACTACATGGATTTGTAGATGTGGATGCGGTAGGGTACTCAAATGACAGGAGGTACATCACAGGTTGTGTGGTGGGTTGTCTTCAGGATTAAGCTTGAAGAGGGATACAAGCTAGGAAACAGATTAGATGGGGTACAGGTACAGGTACAGTGCAACTGTTTATCTCCAAGTGGGAGATTGTTAGGTTGTGGAGCTAAAAGCTTTACTGATGCAGACATGGAGGAGGTTGCATAAGAGTTGTGGAGTGTCACAGACACCAGCGTCAGTCAGGCCAATCGACGTCGGCAGGAGGAGATAGGAAGGCAACCGATGTCGGTCAAGAGTCGGTCGGCGTCGGCGACCCCTAGGCATACAGGGACCAACGTCGGTCACCTGTGGTTTGAGCTGCGAGTATATTATGGGCATTTGGTTGACGAACCAAGTGTTTGCATGTCAAGAGCCAATTTTAGACTGAGAGCTGCGGATCTAATTATTGTAATTAGGTGTCTAATTATTGTTTGCATGAGATCTATTTAAGAGACTCATTGTTTGTATTGTAAACTTGTGCTAGAGAGTAAGAGAGCAAATAAGCTCCTTCAGAGAGAAGAGAGCAATGGTGTGTTCCTCCTAGTGCCACAGTACCAGGTGTGAGTGCTAGATTGGAGAATCAGCAGGGTTCTTCATGTATGTATGATCTTGGTCATCAAGTGAGCATGGCCTTTATAGGAGATCTGCATGGGTAAGTAAGATCATTGATTTGCAGGTGTATGTGTGTGCAAGGTCAACGTTCACAAGTGTGTAGAACCAGGTTGATTTGCAAGTGTGTAAGATCAAATAGGACAACAACACAACAGGGAGCAGAATCAGGCAGGATCTACTTGGAGTACGTGGAGTACTTATGGAGTGCGTGGAGCACTTGTGGTGTGCGTGGAGCACAGGTATAAGGTGAACACCAACTCTATGTTTGAGTTGGATGTTGGGACCTAAGAGAGAGAGCTTTGAGGGAAGATTTACTGTTTATGCCCTAGAGGTGTGGGAGCCCTAGAGGTGTGTAAGGAAGAAGAACTGTGGCAGCCTTCTTTGTTGTATTTCCTTCTGAAAGAGTTTTAATACAAGTTGTGTATTGTCTCTCATATCATGTGTTATTTCTAAATTCTATTTACTTGTGTATTTTGGTTTATTTCTGCATATTAAGTTGTTTGGTAATCAATTGTGTGCTTTCGATTATTTATCCCAACATCAGGGTCTCCTATAAAAAGGGGCAAGGTTATCTCTACTCTAAAAAGGGTTACCCCATCCTCACCTATCATAACACCTATTCAAGGGACTTCAATCTCATTTTAATATCAATGTGATTCATTTACTTCTCTAACACAACCCATGGTCAACGACGTAATGCATGAATGGGGCTCTTGGTTCTAACAACCCCTATCTATGCTGTCATTCTAGTCCTTGTCAATGAAAGGGCGAATATGCCTTTCACTTCCTTTACACTTTGGTCACATTCAACCACATCATTTATCAAACCAGCTCAACTCAACACTTTTTTAGACCACTCACATAGCCTATTCACACTAGTTTCTATGGACACCAATATACATGGAAACTATGGACTACACAGTTTATGTCCAGCATAAACCATTACTTGCTGAAGCATAAATAGACTCATTTCATTTTTATCAAACATCCATCACCTAATATGGACAGTTGCTAGGGATGAAAAGCCCTGACCAATGTTACGGAATACACCATTTGGACAAGGCTGTAACATCTTCTTTTTCCTCATCATTTCAAGCATGTTCCCTCAGACATATGGGACGTGCTCAATCATTCTCATGACCAAACCAACTCTCGACCACTTTGCCTCCTCAGCTCGAACTACATTGGTCTGAGGCCTTCCAACAAGGGCTATGTAGGCAGCACTCAGTTGAGACGACGTCCTCTGGGGTTAGCTCGACCACCCTCGTTTGTTCATCTACCTGATGGACAAACTATCTTACCTTTGACCATGACTTAACCTCATCCAAGACCATCGACCACTTTGACCCTTCCTCCCTTTCGGGAGAACTACATAGGCTTGAGGCCCTAACAACAGGGGCTATGTAGGCAACACTCAGTTGACATGGGGTCTTCTGGGGTTAGCTCGGCCATTCCTTCATCACATTTCTTCCATCACATTCTTTCGTCCCCTGCCAATCACATCACAAACAATCACATATTTTCATAATCATTAACAAAATCAAAGCACCATCATCATATAATCATAAAACATCATCACATTAGGCATATATCATTAAAACATATGAGAAATGCTAAAAACATCCACAACATTCATAACACATCAATAAACCAAAATCTCATCATATATATCTGTCCATCAAAGTTTACAATGGTACAATCTGTCTCTATCTCAAAAAAATCAAGTACATCTCACATCAATGGCTCACAGGCTGGTATATACATCATATCAAAATCTGCCCTCAAGGCTATGGCTGTAGTGGTGGTGGCAGCCGAGAAGATGCTGTATCATCTCCGCCCTCTGATCTGCATCGCCTTCGAGACCCTAAAGCCATCGCCCACGACATAGACCACTGTCGGCTCAGCTCTGCCCTCATCTCAAAGTATCACTGTATCTGAGGGAACCCCCTGATGGCCCCCTCATAATACGCAATCTCATCCAATGCATCATTGTATCTAACTATAGATACAGTCTGTGGTGGACCCATCAGACCTACTACCGTGCCCTGCACTGACATTGACTGTGTGGGCTACTGCACTGGTTGTTGAGGTGGATGCTGAATCGGACCCTGTCCTCCAAAACCTTGTCCTGCCAATGCCTATGCCTGGGCTGTGGCCAATTGACCCTACAAAATGGTCACCTATCCTCGTGCTACATCCCTCTCCTAGATGACAGCATCCCTCTCCTATCTGGCAGCATCCCTCTCCTGCCTCGCCACATCTCGCTCTCTGATCACTATCTGCAGATCAAGCTGTGGTCCTGCCTATATCCCTGTATACTCTCCTACCCACCATGTCAAGTAAGACTTTGTACACCCTGCATCTACTATCCCAGACCCTACCGATAACTCCTCAAAATTTGGCCCCTCTATCTCCTCTAGCAGTGGGAGCGATGCCTCTATGTCGTCCTGTTTGTACTGCGGGAAGGCGAGTGGCACATCCTGTAGCATCCCATACTGGCATCGTACTCTCTTTGTAGGTATTCGCTCGAGCTCGCCGGTTCACCTACCCCTGACCCATCGCATGCTCTGAGTCCCGACCATCTACTCTCCCTGGTCTCTGAATGCTGGATACCCCAGATATGGTCTCCAAATGATGTCTACCAAAATCAGGGCCTCCAGTACCCCTCGATAGTAGTCGATGTCTCTGACTACTCTGTCTACCCACGTTTATGCCATAACCTCATGCCATCACCTGAAGCCAACTCTAAACCCAGCCTAGATCACCACTGGGAGGCCGAGAGGTCAGGTGACCACAATATGCTCATATACCCAATAGTGTAGGAGGTGGCCCACACACAGACTGTACCACTGCCACTGACTGATGCCCCACAACTCTCTATATACCTGGGCCAAAAAGATGGGTGCCTAGGCAAACATTGTCTGCTGCTCTATCATCTCTATCAAAACCCTGGTCATAGCAACTGGAAACCTGCCTCCCTCTGCATCTGGCAGTGCATAGACTGTAATGCTGATCATCATCAAGATGGCCAGCCGATGCGCATCCTCATCTACCGCATACAATGGCTCATATGCAGAATTGGCTGAGTGATAACTCACCTCAACCACATGCTCACCAAACAATGTCACCATGTGTATATCATGCGCCTCTCTCGAGCATGCATATAGGTCTGCTCCATGTACTGGCAGCCACAAAATTTGGTACACATCCTCGACTGTCACTGTCATCTCCCCTGTCGGCAAGTGGAAGGTGTTGGTGGAATGATCCCACCGCTTGATCAGAGCCACCATCAGGCTCACATCCCTCACCACCCAAGAGTATCATCGCAGCTCGTTGAGTCCCACTGCACTCATCTACACCCACTCCTCCTCGATGATGTCTCGACGCATCCATGTCAACAATGTCAACAATCGATCCCGCAGCATCAGCGTCTGCCTCACCTGCATCCAACAATCAAACCCATGTCAACGTGACTCCCAATCCCCATGACTCTTTTTCCCTTTTGGGAGACCTAGCTCGCCTATTTTCCCTTTCATCTATCTACTTGACCATCTACCTGACCGGCTATGGCTATTCTGACACCTGGGAAGCCCTTGGCACAGCTTCAACCCCTTGACTTGGCAATTTTCTAAACTCTCTCAGACCAGGCAACCACCAACATCGGTTTACATGCCGATGATGACACTTACCTAACCGATGTCGATCACATAGTGACTGACTTTGGGAGGAAAGTGACTGACGTTGGCCACTGGTCGGCTGACGTTAGCGAATCCACTGACGTCGGCGACTGGTTTGGCCCAAGAGCTGAACGGGGTGAACCCTAAAAATTAGGGCTTCCCCCAATAGCCACTCTTTTCCCCCTAAAACCTTCCTAAAACACCCTAGCATGACCTACCTGCCCTTCCTAGCCTCCTAGCTACCCCTCCCCCTCGATTTCTAGCTAAAAACATCAAAATTTCAAAAACAAAAACAAATTCAAAACCAAACCAAACAGAGTTCATAACACCTCCTACCTCATCTCATCGTCACCGTCGTGGTGGCACAATGGGTGCCGCTAGTGGTGGACCTCCAGTAGAGCCTCCTCCACCCTCTACCATTCCCTCTGTCTCACTTTCTCTGCAACCTCCTCCTGGCCCACAATCAATTGTTCAACCTCCAATCCCCGTCCAAATCGCTCCCTCTCTTCGCCAATCTCACTCCGACACCTCACACTGCTAAATCGGTCACTTAAATGTCACTTTCACTCAGTCAATCCAGAGCTCACTTTTCTCACTTGGTCAACAATCACAAATGACTTTTGGTGGGCCGACAACCCGATTTTGTCAGATTTGACATGCCACCAACGTCGGCACAAGCGTGCCCTAGGCCGCCGATGTCAACCAATTTTTGTCGACGTCGGTCACTTTGGGACACCGACATCGGTTCTATCATCGACGTCGGTAGACTTTAACCCTCCAACTTCTTCACAATGCCCAAAATCATGCCCCCAATCAACCCGCCTTCACAGTAGAAGTCATCTTAGCCTCCTGGGGCACACTTGAGATCACTTTTACCTCCGCCTGCCTCGACCACAACCTTGGAGATCACGCCCATCTCCTCCGACCACTTTCAAGACACCTCTGCCTTGGTTATTTTGATTGCCTTTGCTACCTCATGCCTAGTTAGCAAGTTGTCACCGATCCTCACAAGTATTGGATCACGAGCAAGTTGATCCCTACTGCTTGTGACTTTTTTTGTGTTTTCTAGGAGCACTTCCTGAGCCTGAGATACCTAGAACATGATGACCCATTGGAGCTACAGCTTGGATTGAATAACCCAAATAGCTAAGACTAAACACTGGGGACCAATTATTTCAATTTTGGCACTCCTCGACCCTTGACCATGACAATTTGACCTACTTACCACGTGGTGTGGTATACATACAATCACAACCTTTGCAGCATTCAGACTCAATCTTCACCTTCTCTATCCACCTCTCTGTCAAATCGACACTCGATCTCAGGTTCCCTTCCCTCGACTCCCACTTTGAAGGGGGAACACCTCATCCCATACCTGGGGCAATTTACTCCTAGTTTTGTCTTGCAGTTCGTTAAGAACAACCAACAAGATAAAAAGGGGCAAATATAGACACTGAAATCGTGTCTACCCCTTGGTCACCCTCCCCCTTTGTCCCCTTAGTCCATATTCCTAACACTTGTCCTAATCCCCCTCAATTTTAAATTAAAATAATCAAATATTTTAATTTAGTAGCCCCCTTGCCACTTCACCCATGCCACCTCAGATTTCTTCCTTTGGATCCCCTCACCTCATGCCATGCCTTAATGACCCAAATCCCACCTTATCCCTTCCTCTCGCATCCATTTAAGCCCCTCTCAACCATTTTTCCATGACCATTTTGACCCTGGCAGTGTGTAAGAATGGATAGAGGCTAATTTTAGCCTCTATCCCCATTCTTCTGATGCCGACGTCGGTCAGTATGCGGCTGACGTCGGCGGTTTTGCCGGCGTTGGTTACCCTTAAAACTGTGTTTTGACCTCTATTCTCCCCCCCCACGAATGAAAACTCTTTGGCATCCCAGCATTTGAATTCTCTCTCTCTCTCCCTCTCGCACAACAAACATCACTAGCTACAGGTACTCTGTAGGAGCAGCTCCAGGCTCTTGGCATTACAGGTCCGTCAACAGCATCAACAACAGGTCTTCTGCACTCCCTCTTCAGCAACCAAAGAGATAAGTATTTTTACTATCTTTTTCATTTCAGTATTTCTTTTTAATTCATCTACTAACCAGCCCACTGCTCAGACTCAACCTGCCCTTCCATGAGAGGCTGAAAGGCCTTCTCTAATCCCTGTCTCCCTGTCACCCTGTCCTCTCTCTGATCCCCTATTCTGACCATACCTCTTGTCTCATAGCCCTACACAGACTATCCAAACAAGTTCTCAAACCCTTAAACAACTCTCAGATCATCCAAACAAATCTTCAGGCCATTTTGCAAATCCAAAAACCCATCCAGAACCTGTCCCAGGCCATTACCCCGACCGACCTCGACCATTTCCCCTACCGACGTTCGCAGACTAACCGACATCGGCGACCTTCCTTGACTGACGCCGGCAGAACCACCGACATCGGTGACTGTGCAAGGCAGATTGCTGCATAATAGGTACGCATTTACTTTCATTTATTTCATTCTATCTTTATCATTTTTTGTTTCTATCAATATTCTATTTTTTATCAGTGGACTGTCATCCCTTAAGAAGTCTTTGCACTTATAGGACCAAGCTTTTGCTTGGCAGTCCACTTTCTAGCCTTCTAACAATTTTCGTGTTTTAGTCTCTTTCTTCTACAAGTGTCATCCTCCACAACCAAAGAGGAGTTCCTGCTATCATCTGAATCTGGTGCACAAAACTATATCCGGGTACGTACAAGCCCTAGACCTTTTATCTTATTTCCTCATTTCTCTTTTGAATGTGAAAAGTGAAAACTTGTTTGGAAACAGAAACCATCAAATATTCACGAATTAATCTTGTTCTATTTTTGTGTAGGTTTTTACAGTTATGAAATTGTCATAGAGAAGTCCAAAATCATCTATGATAACTATGAAATCGTCATTCAGAGCCATAAAATCGATTCACATAACTACAAAAACTTACGCCAGAGTTGTGAAATGACCAGAGAGAGCTACAAAAACATAGACAAGAGTTTCAAAATAGGCCAAAAGAATTGTGAAATCAACAAAGTTAACAATGAAATCATTCCCAAACTAAAAAATTACCATTGTAAATTCTCTATTTTTTGTTGTTTTCTAATTTCTATTAACATAAAAATTTAACAGTTTCCCTTTAATATGTAATTGTGAAATCATCCCAAAGAGCAAGATTTTAATGGGTTTAAAGCTAATTTTATAGGTTACCTTCACTATCTTGGCCCAATCAAACTTCTAACAAGTTTTTATGGGTTTTCTCAAGTGAGGAGAAACCAATTTTCATCCCAAAAGCACTCCATCTCATTTGAAATTTGATATTTTAAAAACATTTTCACACTTATATTTAGTGTTTAAAACATTTATAAATTTATTGTTTTTAATTTCAATATTTTTGCAAGACCTTCAAACATTTTTCATTTTGATGTTTAAAAATAATTTGCTTTCTTGCACTTTTAATTTTGCATTTCCACTTTTTATCATTGTTTAACGAAGTCATGTGTATAATATCCCTTATTTAGGGTGACTTACAAACATGACTAAGCTATTTGTTCATATAATCTAGATTTCAAGTCATGTATGCTCTCCCCTCATTTTATTGAATGTGGGTGACTTAGAATCGACTTTCTCCTTTTTATTTTATTTTTTGGCTTTGCAAGTGGGAGTTCATTGCCTCCTCGCAAGTTTTTTAGGGGTGTATTGACCTAGTGTTTCATATCCTAACATAGTACCAACCTCACTTATCTAGTGGGGTATACAAATTGAGTGTACTATTTGGTGGGACAGTGGTTGAGCAATTAACCTAACCAGCTAAATAGGGTCTCAAAGCATGCAATAATCTAGACATTGCTCTCTACTAAGCAATTTATAGATGGAATGGTTGTGAAAGTGATAATACCCTTTAGTAATAATGTAGATATTTTGTCATCCAATTGGCATATATTTTATTGTTCCCAAGTGTTCTTTGGCACTTGTGGACCATTTAGAAAGCCAATTCAAAATTTTTACATTAATTGACCCCACTTGCCACAGATTATCCTACCTACGTCGAGTTGATTTTGTGATCTAAGTTCCATGCCACATACAAGTTATTGAGAGACAAAAGGGGGATAAAATCTCTACCTTCATGTAATTTTATTTATTGGATTGATGCTTAATTCCTCTCAAGAACTAGTATATCAATGAAAGTTTGGTCTATAATATGCAAACCTTATGTCAATTATTAAGATAGGAACATGATTGTGTGATTCTTATTTTTTACAATTGATTCTAAAACCATTCATGCAAAAAAATAATACTAACACCAAAACACTTGATACATGCACATTCACATTTAAGAAGTGTTATGATGCCCAAATTTGGTGAAACCATTTGCCTTAAATTGAAGACTTGAAGAAGACATTTGTGCCATAATTTATGAAAGTCATTGTTACACTGTCCATTTTAGTCTATACCATTTTTCATTTAAAAACCCAAGTCTCTCAAACCAAGTTCAAAATCCTTATTTCAAAGTTTAGATCTAAAAACATTTGGTTTACAATTGAGTCTTGCCTATAATTTAGGTTTGAGTTGTTCACTCTTTGTGTCTAGAATGTGTAACTTGGATCGATTTTCATTTTGGTTTAAGACCTTTTCCTAGACCAATTTCACACCATTTATTTCACAAGTACAATTTCACTTTTAGACCAAGATCACGTATTTCCTTGTTTCCAAATTCTACTTTGACCATGTATGAATTTTCTTTCAAATCAAGATCCTTAGACATAAGAGTAGTTTCATTTTGCATGCCTAAACCATGTTTATTTTCAAGAGCAATTTCATTTGCCTAGACCAAGTTTATTTCCAAGACCTATTTAAAAATTTCATGTGTCAAAACCAATTTAATTTGTCCAAGTTTGTTTCTAAGACCTAGTTAAAAATTCCATGTGCTGAGACCAATTTCATTTCCCTAGACCAATTTTGTTTTTAAGACCTAGTTAAAATTTAATGTGCCTAGATCGAGTTCTCTTCCTAGACTTAGTTTGTTTTCTAATTTCATTTTACTAGACCAAGTTTGTTTCCAAGATTTAGTTAAAATTTCATATGCCTAGACCAAGTTATTTTGCTTAGACCAAGTTTGTTTCTAAGACCCAGTTAAAAATTTCACATGCCGAGATCAATTTCATTTGCCTAAACCAAGTTTGTTTCCAAGACCTAGTTAAAAATTTCATGTGCCAAGACCAATTTAATTTCTGTAGGCCAAGTTTTTTTCCAAGCCCTAGTTAAAATTTCATGTGCCTAGATCGAGTTCTCTTACTAGACCTAGTTTTTTTTTTCTGATTTCATTTGCCTAGACCAAGTTTGTTTCCAAGACCTAGTTAAAATTTGATATGCCTAGACCAAGTTCTTTTGCCTAGACCAAGTTTGTTTCCATGACCAATTTTATACACTTAGACCTTAGTTTGTTTTCCATTTACTTCAAATCTCATTTTCCTAGAATAAGTTCAAATTCTTGTTCTAAGATTCAAGTTTGCTTAGACCTTTTGCCAAGACCAAATCCAACTTTTCCTTTTTTGACCATTTATTCCAAAGACCTACATTATTTTAGTGATAAGTTTAGACCAAGTTACAATTGTTAGTTTTCAAGGAAAGATCATTGTAAGCCAAATTCTAAAATTTCCAAGCATTAGACCAACCTTTTTCCAAGGCAAATGACATGGATTTAACCATGCCTCAATATACACGTATCAGAGCTATGTGTAATCCAAATTATGAGAACATTGTTACAAGTGACCCCTTTGTCTTTGATCCTTATGGTGATAATGATATTTTATGAGATGGATCCATATCCCACATATGTGTCCCCTAAAATAGGGTAGGGGAAAGACCAATTCCAACAATACCTCACAAACACACCTCCTTATCCAGGGCAAGAACAAGACCCATTTATACAATACCCTACCAACATGCCACTTAGTATAGAAGTGCTTCCATAACACCAACCATATTATGTGGACACCCCATCTAGTACTAGTTACGATCCATACTTATTTGATCACCATCTTTTGTAACATAAATATGATATTATTGTTAGAGCAATGGAAGTAAGTGTAAAACTCTCATCAAATTTACCATAGGAAAGTCAGTCTTGCCTATTTAGGGCACATACTCATGCACCTATTGTCCAAACATTTGAGCATGACTCTACTAGTCAAAATCAGGCCCTTGCACCCATGCCTAACTAGGAACTTGTTAAATTTTTTAAGGGAAAATATCAAAATGTTGACCAATTTACACAAGTACAATAGGCTTATCAAACCTAATTTGACCTAGCAATAAAATTTAATGCCATGATTATTATGAACATGCCACTTATTGAGTTGGCTCCATCAAGTGTAATACAAACTAGTTTGGTAGGTTCTTCTAATGTGCATACAAATCCATTTTTTCAAACCACACTGCTTGCAGACATGCTCAATGTTCCTCTAAATGAATAACAATAAACAAATTCTTTAGTAATACCTTTTAAAAATGTAGCAGATAACACACAGGTGTTACCTAATCCATACCAGGTAAAGTCTAATGTACCAAGGAACACCCCACCAAATAGTTCCCAATAGATCCCCCCTTCAAGTACATCAACTAGATCACAAAAATTGGGGGTAGGTAAATCTATCTCACAATAGGCGACTATTCCTCCATGACTATTTGATTAATAAAATGTACAATAAAGAGTAAGCAATCAACCACTCCCAAATACCTCACCACAATAGGTGGTAACATACATTCCACCTCAATAGGTTCAAATCAACATGCCACTATAAAAAGTGGTAAATCAACTAGCTCAAACATTGTCTAATCAACAACATCTTGTGTCTAATAAAAAAAAAGTACCTATCCAATAAAAAGTGCCTCATCAACAACAAACACCTAGCCAACAACAAGTGCCTCATTTGCAACAAGTGTTTATCCAATAACAAGTGCCTCATTTACAACAAGTGTCTAACCAATAACAAGTTGTCAACCAACAAAAAGTGCCTAATATCCAATGAATATCTAGTAGGAAATAATTACATCACACACAACATATAACTTATCCATAACATGCACATAACATGCAATAATTTATACAATGGACCTTCAATCAACAATAGGTAATAGCCTTAATTTCTATAGGTAATAAATAATCCAATGAATATCTAGTAGGAAATAATTACATCACACACAACATATAACTTATACAAAGAAGGACAAAGATGTACTTATTTAATTTCCATTGTCCAATTATATAGACCTAAATAGCCTTGCCTCCACTTCATTAGAAACCCCCCTATGATAGCCAATCATTTTACTATTTATGATAAAGGCCTAGGTGAATACCTCATGCATAATGCATTCCACATAGCAAAACTTCCATAAGCCTTTAAATCTTATGGAAGACCCAAAGCCAAGGCCATTTTCATGGAATGGTGACATAAAGGAAAGTCTCATTCCCAAGAGCCTATTATTTTCACACCAACCACTAGCTATGAATAAGACCCACTTGATGAAGATGAAGAATGCATTTAGAATGATGATTTGGTTGATTTTTACCAAAGCAAAAAGTATCCCATCCCTAATTGGATCATAGATAATCAAGCTTATGAAGGTAGAGGCCTGGGATCAAATCAATAGGGCACTCTTGAGCCTATCTCCATGACCAAACACAAAGGAACTTATAGTATTGGATTTAAACCACCTGAGGCTAACCCTGCATATCTTATCCATGTTCCTACACCAATGAATAATGCTGATGATGCCAAAAACAAAATAGAGTTTAATTATAGTGTATATGAGGACTTATTAAATAAAAAGCTATTTAAGCCCCATGCCATATGTACTATTACAATTGTCATTCATATTTAACATCCTCGACTCATAGACTGGGACCAACAAGAATCCACAATATCACTCAATGAGCTCAAAAATTATGAGGCCATTTGTGAATTCATGGGACTAAGAGACAATATTCCCCCTAGAGATCATAAACAAGGTTTCTATATCACATTGGATCTTGATGCCTATTTTAGAGAGTGGGTGAAATTCCTTAGACAAAAACAAAAACAAAATCAAACATTGAGTTCCCAAGGTGAAAACCTCTTTGAGGAACTTTTAGAATAGAGTAATAGTAAATAAAAAGGCTAGTCTCTTGGCGAAAACTTGTTCCATGCACAATTAGATGGGGAAGTTAAACCTTCCTTGAATTAAGCTCAGGATACCACCAATACCGTAATCAAATTTGGGTAAGATATCAGTTTAGAAGAGCAATGCGACTTTGAAAAGATTGTCCAAGAATGTCTAAAATTATTTGTCACATGGCCTTTGCCCCTGTTTGGTGATTTTGATTCATACTATTTGGGTGAAATTGATGAACTGGTCAGACCAAAAGATTATGATATCACCAATAATTTTATTTCTTTGCTGACTCTCCTTGATTATGATTCTCCACTCCTTGTGGAGGACACTTCTAAAGTCAGTATTGGAATACCGAATGATCCAGAGTGGATAAAATAAGGAACATCTCTCATTGAGGAGGAATGTGAAGTTCTCATTGCTATTCTAAGGGATTTAAATGATATTTTTACATGGGCCTATTATGATATGCTAGGCTTGGATCCTTCCTTGGTTGTACATCATCTTGTAGTACATCTTGATGCCAAGCCAATTAAGCAAAATTTAAGGAAAATGCATCCTCATATTGACATATTAGTCAAGAAAGAACCTGAAAAAATCCTAGAAGCAAGATGCATTTATCCCATTGACTATTCAAATTGGATATCAAATATCATGCCAGTTAGTAAGAAGCTAGAGGGTATTAGACTATGTACTAATTAGTGTGACATCAACAAGGCCTACCCAAAGGATGACTTTCCTCTACAAATATTGACATAGTTGTGGACTCTATAGCTGGGTATGAGATGTTCTCTCATGGATGGTTTTTTAGTGTATAATCAGATCAAGATCATGCAAGAAGAATAACACAAGAAAATTTTCACCACTCCTTGTGGAATGTTATGTTAATAGTTAATGCATTTTGGCTTTAAGAATGTCAACGCCACATACCAATGTGCAATGACTATCATTTTTCATGACATGATGCATGATATTATTGAGGATTATGTTGATGATATCTTATGAAAATCTAAGACTAGTATAGGACATCCAGAGGTGTTATGTATAATATTTGAATGCCTTTATGAGTACAAAGTAGGCTTAACCCTAAAAAATACATCTTTGGCATCACTTTAGGCAAATTTTTAGGCTTCATTTTCTCTCATAAGGGAATTGAATTCAAACTAGCAAAGCTTAAGGCCATTATTAAGATGTTATTTTTGTCTACTTTGAAGCAACCCCACAGTTTATAGGGCAAGATACAATCCATTAGGCACTTCATTTCTCAATTGGATGATAAATGCCAACTATTTACCCACTTAATAAAGAAGGGAACCACCTTTTCATGGAATGCCAATTGCCAAAAAGACTTTGAACATTTTAAAGAATATTTGGCCAATCCACCTATTCTATTACCATTTACGTCAGAAAATCCCTTACTAATATATTTATCGACAACTGAAAATGCCCTAGGGACACTTTTGGCCCAACATGATGAGTAAGGAAAAGAACTTGTTGTATACTACATGAGCCACACATTGGTCATGTATGAACATAATTATACACGAATAGATAAATATTGTTTAGCCATGGTCTTCACAGCCCATAAGTTGTATCACTACATGCTTAAAAATAAGACCATCGTCATAGCCAAACTAGATCTGCTCAAGTATATACTATAAAAAATAGATTTATAGGGCCACATGACTAAATGGATCATTCTTTTAAGTGAATTCAAGATTGAGTATGTTAATCAAAAGGCCATCAAGGGATAAGTACTTACAGACCAGTTTGCTGAAGCTTCTTTTTGTAACACTCAACCACTCACTTTTGGGTTTCTAGATGAGCCCATCATGACTGTAGTAGAAGCACCTCTTGAAGAACAACAATGGAATCTTTTATTTTTATGGTTCCTTCACATCTCAAGGATCAAGAGTAGGTTTTTTTAATCACACCTTAAAAGGATGCCATTCCCAAGTCCTTTCATATTAGCTTTCCTTGTACCAATAACATGGCTGAATATAAAGAACTCATTACAAGACTTCATCTAATAATACAATGGAATATTTAACATTTAATGGTTCATGAAGACTCTTGACTTATCATCAATCAAGATAGACCAATTTTAAACCAAGGCCTTATAAATCCACGACGGACACCCTAAAACAACAAATTGATCATCTTTAGTTTGATTAGATAATTCAGGCCAACAATAGAACAACAAATACCATGGCTAAAATTGGCTCTATGACCAAGATCATATACAAGACCAAAGGTTATCGGAATCCTTATTGAAAATATCCTAGTACTAGCCCACAAACCTACAACCATCGAGATGATTTATGATATTATTGGTCCCAATTCTTCTTGGTATGATGAACCATACAAATACCTTCATGACTAAACCATCCCACCTAACCTGTCTCATAAAAATAAAAAAGTATTCATCCATCAAGACTCTTTTTATACATTACTTGGACCCACACTTTATCATAGAAGCTTTGATGGAACTCTGCTATTTAAAATTGGTAAAATTTGGATTAGTATTGAGGGAAGTTCACGAAGGGGTTTATAGGGTCCACAATAGTGGGTCCATCCTTGTAAAAAATTTAATATATATTGGTTATTATTGGCTAATCATGGAAGCCAATGCTGCTGTATATGTTAAAATATGTGTACAATGTCAAAAGCATGTTAATCTGATACATGCTTTAACTCAAACACTCAAACCATTAACCATGCCTTGGACATTTTAAATGTGGGGAGTCGACCTCGCAGGAGTATTAATCCTACCTCCTTAGATGGAAATAAACATATCCTTACCACCATAGAGTACTTCACTAAGTGGGTGGAAGCCATTCCCCTAGCTTATGTGACAAAAAAACATATATGTAAATTCATTTTCAATCACCTCATTTGTCATTATGGTAATCCCTCTAAAATTATATTTAATAATGGTAGTTCATTCAAGAATAAATACTTCAAATACCTTTGTGCTAAATATAATATTATCAAACATTTTTCCACTCCATACTTCCTGCAAGGCAACAACCAAGCAAAGACATCATATAAAACCATTTTCAAGATCCTCAAGAATATCATCAAAGACGCTGGCCATGCTTGGCACTTGAAACTTTTCCATGCTATTTGGGCTTTCCAAACCAAGTTACACAATCCAATAGGAGCTACACCTTATTCTTAGTTTATGGTACTCAAGACATTATTCTTGTCAAGGTTGAGTTATCTTCTCTATACATTTCACTGAAGCATATCCTTGATGACAAGGATTATATAGTAGCTCATTTATAGGAGTGATAATCACTTGATGAAAAATGAATGGTAGACTTGAATAGCCTTCAAACATATCAAAATTAGTTGCATGGTCAATACAATAGGCATGTAAATCATAGAGAATTTGAGCTTAGTGATCTTGTACTTAAAGAAAACCATACAAACACCAATTCCAAACATAATAAAAAGGGAAAGTTTAATACTAAATGGTTAAGGCCTTATATCATTACCACTAACTATGGTCCTTGGGAATACAGGTTGGCTATGCTAGAAGGAGATGAACTTGATGAACCAATGAACATAATTCATCTCAAGTACTTTTTCGCTTGAGTGACCTATAGTATTGTTTATAAGGATCATTTAATTTGTGTAATGACCATCCCTTCAATGCTATACTATACCATATGCCTTTCATGACGTGCCTTTCCTATTTACCTTAGGTTTTAATCTCATGTCCCTCTTTTGACCTTGGTTTTGATCCATTGGTACTTTAGACAAAATCAATGGTTGGGTCCAGATGTAGTTTCAACATATGATTTAGACTTGGGACTATCTAATGCTTTCTTTCAAGTAGCAATCTCTTTAAGCATTATGATAATGGGCTTGAAAATTATTTCCTTCACTTTTTCCAAATTCTATACCATTATACCTTTTCGTAACATTATATTTATGTTATTTGCTTATTAAAAATCTTATTGTTACTTGGTTGGATTATTAATTTTAGGTTGAATTATAGTGGATTGAGGTCCAATTGGAATATGTAGGCAGTACTCAGTGTTTTTTGAGGTCAACTTGGCCACCCTTATTCCCATGCTCTTGCCATTTTGTGAGAAACCTAAGCCACACTCTCATTATTTTATGAGTAACCTAAGCCAATGCTCTCATCATTTTACAAGTTAACCCAATATGTATCTAATAATCCTCCATCAAGTTGAGATACCTAAAAACCCTAAAAGTTTGAAAAAGTGCAAAAACATGGAAATATACTAGGAAAAATTATAAATAAGCCTCAAACATTAGGTCATTTTGATTGTATCCATGCTATTTAGGATGGGCATCTCTTAATCAACAGGTATAACTAAAGCCTACACATGTGTCCAACCATGACCATTTCCATTTACTTGTTCCCTTCCCTGATTGTGTTCTTTCCCTATTTTTGGAGAACTACATCACCCTGAGGTTCACACAAACTATGTAGGCAGTGCTTGGATGCATGGGTCATCTTATATTAGATCGAATAGTACTATCCTTGTCAATATTTCATCTTTAAAACATTCTCATCATTTTATGAGTCATATTGTCTTACGCTCTCACCATTTTATGAGCTCATTTTTTTTATAAACCTTAGATGCAGTGAACCCTATGAATTACCAACCTATTTCATTTGTGAACACTCATCTTTTGCCTTTAAATATGGTTTTAGCCTAAGACATGCTCTCTAATTTCATAAGTTCCTGTGCCTAACATTCTCATAATCCTAAGCACAACCCCTTTTCTTTCACGCTCTCACCATTTTATGAGCCCATTATCATTTTCCTCTATAATCAATATCTTTTATTTGTCATCAATTTTCTCTTCTTCCCAATTCCTAGGAGAACTACATTTGTCCTGAAGTCCATGTTAGACCTAGTATTCATGGGATTATGTAGGCATATTTTTTTTTCCTAGGGCATTTAGACTTAGCTCGGCCATCCCTTCATTATTCTTCTATTCCCCATTCCCATGCCATCATACCTATGCCATTGTCTCCTATAGCCTAGGGGAAACTGTTTGCCAAGCATAACATTCTCTTACACATGCATGAACAATCTCAGTAAGTTTTTTTAGTTCATTACTTTTCTGTATTCTTTTTATTTCTTTGCCTTTGCCTTAGATTAATTTGTTTATTTCATTATTTCGTAGGTTGATTTTTTATCTCCCTTTAGTTTGGTAATTTATATTTTTTCATTTTGAGTGTTATGTGTCTAAGGACAATTAGTTTACACTTGAGTCTTGCTTCCTACTTGGGCTTTAGTTATTTAATTTTTGAATTTAGATTATGTTCTTGGGCCTCCCTTCCCCTCAATTGTCATAGGTTTATTACATTATGTTTACACTTAAGTTTTGATTTGTTATATCTTGTACTTGACTTGTGAGTATTTGTATTCACTCCTACACTTAGTTTATCACATTGTGTTTTCACTTGGGATCATATCTTACTCTTAAGTTGATTATATTTTCATTTAAATTAAGTTTTTCCATGCGTATGACATACATTGTTATTATGGTTAGTTTATAACTATGATGCATAATGTTACATTCTACAATAAAAATCAAGCAAAATGATCTATCAAATAATGTTACTGATGATATTTTATCTTGTTTAAAGAAGACATATCTAAACACAAATGCATAATAACCAAATCACAAATGAATATTAATCACTGCTAGTTAGGATGTGCATCTTTGTACTAGTAGGTACCCTATATTCATATCATTCTCCTATGTCAACTCATTATTAATCTGTGTTATGGGTTCCTTACATGAGCTCCCTTTACCAATTTTACATAAAGGTGTAAATTATTTATACTAATCAATGATCAAATCTACCCTACTAACACAAAATTAATTGTATCACACTCTAATTCACCTTATTGGGGCCAATCATTGTGCCAATGATTGAGGCCACCTTGTTGGGGAAAAATCATTATTTGGACCTTTGTTACCAATATAATATGCTATTTTACTCTTTTGAGGGCCCATTTCATGACACTTTTTGCCACTCACTCCCTTGAGGGGTCATCCAGGGCTCATCAACCCCTTTTTGGTGCATTATCCTATACCTATTGGCTCATAGTAACCTACAATTATCAACACATCATTTTATCATTAAAATTTTCAACATAATGAATTTTTAATTCTTTGAGAAGATGTTACTATGCATGTGTCTTGTAATGCCCTCTCAAGTAGGGAAAAAATTTAGACACTCTTTTTTGGTCAATTCTGTGTCTAAATGGACTTTAAACTAATTTCTAGAAAATAATGCATAATTAAGCCTAGAAATCACTGAGCATCCTAAATTCATCCACACATTATATGTAAATTCCTGGCATTACATCAAATCTTCCCTATTTAGGGTAATACCTTATACTCAATGATAACCTCTCATAGATTCATCCCTAGTCAGGTTGTGGCCTAGTAAACTGATATTTTCAACCAATTAAGTGGGGCACTTAACCTAATAATTGAAATGACCTCAAATTTAAAATTGGCATTCCACTAATTAGTCAAGCCATCCTATGTATCCCATGTCTTACATGCCATTCACATAGACTTACAGATAACACATGACCTCCAAAGTCTACTTCATGTTTCAAATTAAAAAAAGTCAACTTTGAACTTTTGAACACTTTTAATATTTATTTGTGAGTTGTAACACATGAATCACTTATAGACTAGTTGGTGGGGCTAATTTTGTAAGAACAAAGTGTGATGCGAGGTCAAAGGTGCAAATCCCACTCACACCATTATTTTTTTCATATGGTGGTGGTATTTATTGTACTGAATGGTTTCATTTTTGGTGGAAACTGACATCCATTTTGAGAAGTTTTTTAAAGGTGAATTTGTAAAATTTTGATTAATTCCAAGGGCCACACAAGCTTCAAATTGTGTTTGGCATCGAGGGAACTACCCCTCAACCCTGCCCTATTCCACGACAAGGAGTGCATTGGGGCACTACCCCCAAATCCCATAAAGGGGTGCTACCCCTTAACCCTACTAGGGACTACCACCCACAGACCCCCATATAACACCCCTTTGTATAGTAATTTTGATTATTTAAGGACATTGGGTGAGGTTCATCTAGTAGGAGGTCAGTTCCCCTCATAGTATAAACAAACTTGTTCACACAGATTACTTGTGGATGCATTTTTGATTGAATCCAACACCCAGTATTCAAGCATGCATTGTACTTTAAAACTTAGGGGGGTTATTTATGATAATTATTGATGGGATACATCTCTTTATTGATAATTATGGGGAGGGTACATATATATGTTCATAAAGGTGATTTAAATGTACTTGGGTACCTAATAAGGCCTTGTTGTTGGGACCCAAATCTTCTACTCATCTAATCTATGCTTAAGGGTGGGTGTTGGTGTTAGTTTTTTAATCCATTATATAGTTTTCACACACACACACACACACACACACACACACACACACACACACACACACACACACACACACACACACACACACACACACACACACACACACACACACACACACACACACATATTAATCTTAATTATTTAGAATAATTAAGTCACTTAGGTGTAATAATGAGGTCATTACTTACACATGCACATTCTTACTTGTAGTCAACATGGTTGCACAATTCATTTGGCAACCAATGTTGACATGTGGGGCTTGGCATGTTGCACATGGATTTACTATTCAATTATAAACTGAGCTATTTTCTCATTTCCAAATGGATGTGGATAAATACCTATTTTATACCTATATAAGGATCTCTCCTTTAAGGCATTCATGGTGGATTGTGTTGAGTATTATAGTATAACAATTTGTGTAGTGTAGAGTTCAGTAGGTTGTTTAGTTTGTATGAAATATATTGTTTTGCCAAAGATCCCATTAAGACTTTGAGATTTAGTGTGTGCCAACATAATTTTTAAGCTTTTTATAACAACCTTCTTCACTAATACATGCTATTTAAGTTTCTACTCTCATTATGATTTCTTTCTTCAACAAAGTTTTGTGTTCGATCTTGGATGTCTCATACATAAATGATTTTAACAACACCAAAAAAGGGAGTGGTATTGGATGGAAGGAATGGATAGGAGTGGATAGGAATTAATATGAGAACTACCAAGAACACACTTACTAAAATCCAAGTGTATAGTCATCAAAGTACCATTGTTAGGATATACCAAGATGTTTCTAATAACATGTTTCAATATTTTTCCACTTCCTTATCAAGGTCAAAATTGGGAATAAGTTTAATGCTATGCTATAAAGTATTTTATTAATAAGGATGGGATTTCATAGGTTTTATATGGATAAAGATTAAATGGATAAGGATGGGTTTAGATAGGTAAGGGTAGTAAGGATGGTTTATGATAGGTGTAGGATGGGTAAGGATGGGTTTGGATAGGTAAGGATAGTAAGGATGGAGGAATTTTTATATGTATAAGGATGGAGGGATGATTTAGAATGCGTAGGGTTGAGATGGAATGGGTTTGCCCCAAAATGTAAGGTTCTTGGAGATAATTGATTATTTTATACATGATGATGAAAATTGGTTGTCATCATGGTAATTATCCAAGGCACCATAGAAATGGTTTTTACCTATGTATGAATTTATTTCTCTCTTTTTTAGGCATATCAATTATTAATTTTTTTGAGATGCAGGATGCTAATCCCTATTGATATTTTAGGTATGTTCTCTAGATATGTCTTAGGTAACTCTATTGATTTTTAAGTTGGATTCTACAAAATTTACTAGGATACCATCATAGACCTTACAATATATGGTGTTTCTAAAGAGGGTGAAGTGGAAGGTGTGTTGGATAAAGGATGTGTTTTGAGTTCATGAAGGATTTGGATGTATGGAATGATTGTGGGGATAAGTGTAGGTGTCTGATGTGAAGAGTGATTTTGGCCAATAATATTACATTATTCAATATTGAGAGTAGCCATAGGTTGGATGAACTGGGGATTCAATTCTACTTTAATGGTGTCTTCAATATGTGATAGGGACTCATCCTAAAACTATGCTAATGCAAGGGTTGGATTAATTTGATCATATGTTGGTGCCTTATAAATTCTTTCACCAAGAGACTTTTCTTTATTGTTTTGATTGTGATTTGTATTTGGATTGTGTAATAGCACCTCAAAGAGATTTTTACTATGGGATTGTGATTTTATGTTTTTGTGATTCTTCAGATTGTAACTTTGATTTTGATTATATGATAATGCCATAAAGAGGTTTTCACTATGGAACGATAATTTAGGATTTTTAATTATATGGATTTTAGGGTTAATTTTGATTGAGGAACACTTGTTTTTCCTTAGAATATGTTGATGTTGATGTATTCTCTTTTGTCTATATGCCACTCATGAATATGGTGATTGTTTGATTACCATGCAAGAAACTTGACAATAGATAAGATTATTGATCCCAATTGATGGGTGTGGGAGACGGACTTGCAGGATGGGAGCAATGAATGGTATTGTGATTTTGTTAGTCCCAATTGATGGGTAAGGGATATTAAATTTCAAGATTGGAAGAAGGATTAGTGGTGTCAATGAAAGGATTGGTGGTAACATGGTTCTCATAGGGACTATGAATGGACCCTATTTCGATTATGGATAAGGCTTCCTTAAAAAATATAAAAGGGTTCTAGGATTTATTTCTCATGGAGGTCGAGGCATCTCCCTTGGTAATTCATGATTTTGATGATTTTTCTAGCTATAAGATCTTTATTACTTTGGGAGTAGGATGCTAGGATATCATTGTGTAAGTAGGGATTATTAGATTTGTTTATATTTATAGTTATAAAAATCCCAAATTTGATAAGTGATGTGGTACCAAACTCACAGGATGGCATTTCAAATTTTTTGTTTATATTGGTCTTACCATTGCTTTTGAGAGAATTAGGAAGGTTAGTTGTGTAGAAAATACTTTGGATTTTATTATCTTAATGTACCTTGTAACTTGAGATGTATGTTTTGAGGTGATGGGGAATTCAATGTGTGATAAGAGGTTGGGTGATTGGATAATGGTTGGTAGCTTGTGTTGGTTAGAGGAGGATTAGTTGGAGATGGTACCTTGGTAAAAAAGGGACACTTGGGCAAAAATTAGCTATTGGTAAAAAATGGGATCTTGGTCAAATACAATATTTTTAATCAGGGGCTCATCAAAGATAGGTGGAAAGTCAAAGGTAGGTTCGTTAAACATTGGTGGTAGGCCATGGTGATAAAAGATAGGTGGGTCAAAAATGGGTGCATCAAAGTGAGGTTAATATAATATTTGTGGTAGGTCATGACCTTGATTTGGAAGTAGAGGAGCTTGATTTTACTCAAGAAAAGAATCTTGGCATACCCCTAATTTATGATTCTCAGATGTGAATACTTAACCTCCACAAGAATATTCTCATGAAAAGACTCGAATTCACAAACAAGCATATAAATATGTACTTAGGCATAATACCCTCTATTATCATAACATAAAAGGTACCTTAATATGTTGTATAATGCCAAAATAAGTTAATACTCTCCTTGAATAAGCACATAGGGGCATCTATGGTGGTCACTATAGTAGCCATGCCATAGCCCAAAAATGCCTATGTATGCATGGGTTATTTTTGGCCTTTTTTTGAAAAAAATGCCATTAATTTTGATAAAAAGGGTAATTGCACAGAATTGGAGGCAAATTCTATGGACATTTTACATAACATGATTGCATTAATAAATAATGCGATCACATTAATAAATAACATGATCACATTATTTAATTAGTATGAGTGAATTATTTAAATTATGTCTTGATAATTACCAAGCCATAACATGATCGCATTACTGCATAACACGATCACATTAATAGATAATATGATCGTGTTATTGTAAAATAAAATGAAATCATGTTATTATTATTTTGAACATTTAAACAAATGGAGTGAATGTTGGTTAACATGTAATGCGATTGCATTATTAATAACACAATCGTGTTCCTGGTATTTTACACATAAAATCATGTAGGAGCTGTACATGAAGACAACTTTGGCCAAAAGCTTATATTTACTACTCTAAATGATAAGTATAAGTTTACATTTATATTTTTACATTTATTTTAATATAAATGTAAACTTGTACTTTAAATTTATTTTATTAAATATAAGAAATTAGGGTCACTCAACATTTGATAGAGTTGGTCTCATAGCTGCATGCCTTATGATGTGGAAAATAGTTTTTCAAAATCCAATCAGGTTAGTACTTAGGCATTTTCAGGGTCTAAGTATTAAACCTAAGATTTCAAGACAATTTTTTCAATTGATGTCTAGTTTTGGTAAACATATAGTCAATTTTTTAGGTTTTTGTGCCTTTTAGATTTATTCCTAAAATTTATAGGAGTCTTAGGTTTGTCAAAATTGAATTTTATAAACCACTTACTTTGAAATTAATGTAAAGGGTGTGATTAGGGTAGCATATGTCACATTTATAACCTACACACATCAAATGACCACTTCATGTTAATTTCACTTGTTTACTGTCCCTCCCTCATCATTGATCACTTCCTACTCATGCCTCATCACCCCTAATCAATCTCTCATCATTATTCATTATCCATAATCACTCCCTCATTAAACCTCACTATCCCTAATCATCTCTAATCACTACCTCATCATCCATGATTACTCATTTATTGACCCTCATTATTTGTCATCATCCCTAATCACTCACTCCTTGTCCTTCACTATCCCTTATCACTCCCTCATTGACCCTCAACATCCCTCATCATATTTAATCACTCCCTTGTCATCCTTAATCACTCCCTTATTATCTCTCACCATCCCCCATCATCCCTAACCACTCCCTTATTGGCTCTCACCATCCCTAATCATCACTTCATCATCCCTAATCACTCCCTCGTCATCTATAATCACTCCCTTATTGACCCTCACCATTATTCATCATTTATAATCACTCCCTCATCATCCCTAATCACTCCCTAATTGCCCCTTACCATACCTAATCACTTCTTCATCATACCTCATCATCTCTAATCACTCATTCCTCATCCCTCATCACCTCTAATCACTTCCTCATTAATCCTCACCATCCCTAATCACTCTGTCATTCTTGTTAATCACTCCCTCATTGACCCTCAATATTTCTCATCATCCTTATTGACTCCCTCATCATCTCTACTCAATTAATCCTCATCCATAATCATCCTTAATCACTCCATTTAATACCTTGATGGTGGTATTTTGTTGAGGTTTAACAATGTTAGGAGTTACAAGTGGAGAGTTGAGTGCTAGCATAAAATATAAGACATAGTGATCAAAATGATGTGGAGGTAAAATTGAAACATAAATGTTTAAAACCTATGATAAAATGTGGGCCTATTATAAATGATGTAATTCTAAATTGAATATTTTCTAGAAAAAGAGAAGTAATTAAAACCACCATAGCACCAAAAATGGATAGTAAATACATGAGAATCACCAAGATATGTGATTTCCTGAAACCAATCAATTGCTTTCCATATGAGGACATTTTATGATCTAAATAATTACATTTAACTCCTATTTTTATGTCTATTGATTGAGTCATCATACTAGAGAGTGGAAAATAATTTTCAAATGATTAGAACAAGTAATCCAAGATTGGAAAGTGGTGCTTAATGGATCCATAACATGATTGGAAATTAGTCACCATTTATTGCTAGGGAGATATAACATAGTGCAAATGGATCCATAACATGATATATTTTCAATGGCAAGCAAGTGGATTGTCATAAAGGATATACATTAAAATAAATGTAAGATAGTTGCTTTGGATTGCTTGAATCAGTTTGAAAATGTAAGAAGGCAATTGCTCAAAGTAAAAATAAATGCAAGGGCTGTAAAAAATCTTGAAAGATGGGATCTAAGAATTAACAATGAATTAAAATAAAAGAATCTATCTACAAAGGAAAATGAAAGTATCTAACTAATTATGTATGAAATAGGAAACACGTATTCATATCCCATGGTGTAAAATGAAGGAATTAATTCCAATTAAGTGGAAGTGGTAACTATAGATTCCTCTAAATTTGAATTGGGATCGTATGTTATAATAGAACCATCTAAAAACCATTGCTCATATACCCATGTGAACATGTACCTGTATGTATAATAGGATAAGATGTAACTACCTATAATTGTGGTGAAGCTTGTTGAATAACATGTGATGGCTTAAGATATGCAGACCACCTTTTACGTGCCACTTTTTGCATAGGATATTGTGCTATGTTCTTTAGAATTAATTGATTATGCTCATGTGTAAATGTATTATGCTCATAATTAAATGGATAAAATGATTCTATAATATGCTTGTGTATGTATCATGCTCATAAATAGATAAATAAATGGATTTTATAATATGCTCAATGTATGTGACAACCAACTATTCTTTAGGAGGTGTAAATGCCATTGGTTTTGAAGGATATTCATACTAGATTTATATAAAATTGACCACTTAATTATCATAAATATATTTGAGACATTTATGCATTATAGAAGGTACAACACTCTAATATTTTGTATCCAAGGGCATCCTAATAGCATATCAAAGACCCCATGTGCTTGGTAGAACTAAGAATGGAATGGGCACCATGAGAGGTAACACTTATAAAGGTAACACTATATGCTCAAGATTATCATGTGTATGACCATCAAATGCTTTGATAATAGTAGAAGCATTATGTAAATATTTCTCTATATAACCAAGAGAGTAGAGTAGTGTTATGGTGCACCCATTTTTTATTGATCCATTGTCTATAATAACACTATGTATGGATTTATTGTCAACATATACTCAAATAAAGAGTGCATGTCTATATTAATCACCATTAAAAAATTCATTATCATTAAATGTGATCATAGGGCATGCAAAATTTTAGTTTATAGCTATACCAATGATATATCAAGTGGATATTAATATGTAGAAGAAGGAGGATGAGAATTATATGCATAATGTACTTCTTGATTATGCTTGTTATTTGTTGCTTTGTGATTTGGAAAAGGATATTTTTATATTTTGAGATTTGAAATGTCTTTTTCTTGTGGCTTAGCTTATTTAATGGTTATGGAAATATCAATAATATTCTCATCAATTAGGTCTTGAATTTTGTGCTTGAGCTTGAAACATATTTTTTTGGATTACCCAATAAAACGATGGTAGTCACAATATGCATTGTCATCAAAATTTTTAGATTGTGGTCTAGACATGTCTACTTCCATTGGTGGAGGAAGAGTGGTAATATTACATTCAAATACTACTAATATTATTAATATTAATATTATCAACAATAATGCTACCACTAATATGGTTAGACTCCAATAACCCCTTATCTAATAGACCATGTTGTTTTAACCTATTTTGGATTAATGTGGTTTATTAAACCTTAATAAGATAGAACTATGTGAATGAATTCACACTAGAAAGATATAAAATAAATTAAAAATATAAATGTAAAAGATTGAAACTGATCATGGCACTCTAGTTTTCTCAATATAAAAGTAAAATAAAGGACAAAATACTTAGTGGTTCCTTGTATTGTTTAGGATTGAGACTATATGTAGGTGGCATGAAAGTGAAAAATACTAAATTATAGGATGCTTAGATCAGGAATTGGATCTTTACGTACACTTGGACATTAACATTAGCCTTTGGTCATTACCTCTGATGTTTGTGTTCTGAACTTGACATTTTTGTTTGTGTAATTCTTTCCCCTCTATTTTAATATAGTCTGATGTGAATGCTTCTCTTAAGTTCATGTGTTAACTTGAGGTTTGATTGTGCACGTGCCTCCAAAAAATCTATCTCCATCACTTGAAACCCAAGGTCTAGTTTCAATGATAAACTTATGTCTACAAAAGGGGAAGGAATGTGGGTTTCATTGTCCCAAACTACTCTCAGCTAAATAGTTGAGTGTTGCCTACATATCAAATACTTTGAAGAGGGAAGTTAAGCTTTATGTAGTTATTCTTGTCTGGTGAATGTGTGCAATAGTGTTTTTTCAATGGATGTAACATGTAATCTATCCCTTGATACTTGGAAATTGAAAACTTTGGCTTGGCTCTTGAGTGCTTTAGACTTGGCTAAGACCTTCATCTAGTGACTAATTGGTAAATTATAAAGAAAAGGGTAGTTCTCTCAAATGTGTAAGTGCTTTAATACGCCTGATAAGTAATTTTTAGCTTATTAATAGGTCATACCTATTTTTTATTTCTACAAAATTCTTTGGGTAATTTATCATCCCACAGACATGTGAAACTTACACATCAACTCGCATGAATGATTTTAATTTTAAATGTGACCATTTATTGGTGCAGGATAAAATCATTGGAATCAAGCAGTACCATCCAAAAATATGTACTAAGACTAACATTATTGTCTAAGAGATAAGAACATTAATATGATGATCTAGAGATGTTTGAGTAGGATAAATAACTATTTTGACATAGGCGGTGGGAATTCTTGTAGGTGATTGATAACAACTTGGAAATGTTAGACTTGTAGAAGGCATGTGGATGTGAGAAAATGGTGAATGAGAGTCATGTTTTCATGTTCAAGTAATGTAGGGAAAATGTAAGTCAAAATTAACATTTCCAAGTATCAATTACCATACTTTAGTGTCTAGAAATTTCTCAATTTAAATTTAGTATTGAAATGTAATACAAATACTAGAGTAAAAGGATGAAAACATGTACCTGAGTGTGTACATCACAATTTGTCTTTAGGATATGCTCCAAACATATAGCCTACACTAAATAAACCTAGAATGAAAATTTAGCATTCAATGTTGATGACATGAATTTTGAAAATGCATAAATTGAAACTTGAAATTGAAGAACAAGAAAGAGTATAGTTTTAGGTGGATGAATCATGTTACCTTGTAACTTGATGGAGACGATGTTTTCTTATTGAAGCATTGAATAATTAATAACTAAGACAAGTCCATGGATTAGGAATCAAATTCCCAAACCTTCATTGTAAAAATAAATGGAGTAGTGCCAAGGCCATTGAGCATCACATTAACCTCAACCAAACTAAACCATGTAAGTAATCTTGCACTAATATTGTAACCCAAATATGTAAGGTGGGAGCCACATATTGGGATTTTGGAGTAATGCCAAGGACATTGAAGGAACTTAATCTCAACCACATTAACTCATTTAAACATGTATCAATCATTGCAAATGAATTTATAGATTCAAGGGTGCTCATTTTTGGGTACCATGGAATGTGCTTGGAAAGTAGAAGTTTCAATAATGTGTATGTGTATGAACAATATTAATTCCCCATAATTGGTGCTGACATTGTAAATTATGATAATGTGTATGTATGAACCAACTTCATGCCTCATAATATGAACTGTTAGGTGTCGATACCATATAAAATGTCATGCATCTATATGTTATTTGTGTTCCATATCTAAACAACCTGAAAACTTGTAGTTCATGCCATATTCTTGTTTCAATACATGCAACAACTAATAGGATTATACCGATGGTTGAAAAACTCAACCAAATTTCTTGGAACAATGTCATATCCTAAAACCAATCTTTATATAATTTATATAATTCAATTGAAGTATTTGAATGTGGGTGCTTTCCTTGAATCATCTTCATTAAGGCAAAATAATAAAAAAACCAACAAGAGTACACAAACATACACATACCATTTTTGGTTGATGCAAGATTAACTATACACCTTGGATGCTCTTTCATGACATCTTTCCACTATTGTTAAGCTTCTATATTGTATTATTTATCATCCCACTTTAGAATTTAAATATGATTTCATATTTAACTTCAATTCAAATTTAAAAAATTGAGTTAGAGAGAGATATATACAAATGATGCAAATGTATTTTGATTTTATAAACGTATTTGTATTTATTCAAGTTTTGATAAAACAAAGCATTGAATTTTAAAGACAATAAAAAGATGTGCATATATATATATATATATATATGACAATTATAAAATATATAATTTTTCAATTATATAATTAAAATGTTAAAACCATTAAATATTTTAATAATATTATTTAATAAAGTTATATTTATAATATTGACTATCAAACAATAAATATTTAATATTGACCATTGAAAATTGTACTCAACAATTGAATGGAATAGTGAAATACAAATACAAAATTCAATGTGTACTGAAAGGGTGGGGTATGCATCACTCTAGAACACTTTAAATATGTCTAACAAAAAATGTGCCATGGATGATTTTCCTTAGTTGCATTGTTAAACAACATTAAACAAATATATACAATTCAGAGTTGTTTAAGCAAGAAAATACCATAATTTTAAATCATAAAGGAAAGGGAGGTTGTTCTTATAAACTATCCTTTAAAGTGAGATAATATTCCTTAAAATCTACGCGGCCTAAACCTGTAATATTTTAATCTTTTTCTATTGTTTTCCCAAAATTTGTCTGTGTTTTGTATGCTTTTCAAATTTCTTGATAGTTAGTTTGTTTAAAAGAGTGAGAAATCACTTAAATATTAGGGTTTAAAGTAGTTCACTAATTTTTATTTTATTTTATGTTTTGTAGTAGGTGATAAACACTGCTTGCAAAAACATGTCTTGAAACACATCTACATTAGGTCTCCTTGTCTTCCAAGCATGTTTTTCCTATCATTTGGATTTAAGTTGAAGGTTTCCTTCCTTTTTTCTAACTATTACATGGAATTTTAATTTTTTTAATATCCTTTTTAGTTATTGGATCCAAAGATATTAGGGGTTAAATGATTATGGTTGTGGAAAAACAAATGGATGCTCTTATAATTTAGGGACTGCTCAAACATATTATTTTTTGTGAGATTTCAATTATATTTATCTTGGAAAAGGTTTACTCATGTTCATTTCAGCATAAATTTTGGTATAAATAATATGTTTCTTACTATGAATTTTATAATAAATGTACATCATCTCCTTGAAGGAATCTCCAATCTTTGAAAGACTAGTCTTCACCATAAGTATGCAGGAAGGTTGAATAGTCTTTACTCAAACCAACACTATCTTTGGATCTTTTTGTAAGAAATTGAATTTAGCATTCTAGAGTATCATGAATAGCCTTTAGATACTTAAAACTAAGGCCCTTATTTAAACACCTTAACTATGCTATGTTCTCTTCTGCTGTAAAAAATATGCTAAATAAACCTCTTATACCAGTGCATGTATCCACATATTCCTTTATCTTCAAGAAAACGTTATCTAGGTTCAAAAATATTTTTCCCATCACCCCTAAGATCAATGCATTGTTCTCTCAAAATAATATTTTCTTTTTCAATTTCATTATGTTCAAAAGTTGTAATCAACTCTTCCTTAACCATTTTGATGCACCCAATTTTCTTCTACATATTTCCATTTCTTACATTGTTAAGACACAAGAATCTATTCTTTAAATAGATGAATGAGAAACCTTCATTTTAAAAGAGATGGGGAGAGGATAAATAAGGTAGGATGGGGGTGATCTTGAGCATGACGATCCTAATGACCCCACTAAAAGTGTAACCATGCTAAAACCTTAAAGCCCACTCCCCTATTATTTTCACCACATCTATTACTTGTGTCCATGAAATTACTGAGTTTTTAATTGAGTGATCGTCAGCAACAAAATTTATAACATAATAAATAGTTCAAAGTGTCTTTTAAGTGCCATTATAGTAAGGTGTGATTTTATTCCAAATGCTATAATAAAAATACTAGAATGTCCAAAGTTATTGACGTAAAACTTTATTAAAAACATTCAATTCAATTTAACTATTCATATGTTTCCAAGTTCTCTTTGACACATTAGTGTTGGTCTATGTTCACTTTAATAATCCTTCCAAAACATATTTTTCTTAACAAATACTCCTTTTTATTTTATACACCACTAATTTTAATTTCCCTTGTTACTATTAAATAGCATTACAACCTCACTCTAATTGAAAATAAAATTAAAAAAATTGACACTTTGTATATTAAATTAGGGTGAGGAAATATTTAAACCCCAAGTCTCCCCAACACAATATCAAAACAAACTAATGAACAAAGTTTTCTTCCTTAAAAATAAAAAATGAAAGAACATCAATTAGGAAAAATACCCCCAAAGCTACCAAATTATCAATTAATCAACCCAAAATAAAATATTTTCGACCAAGGTAAAGAGAAAAAAAGTAAACGACATCATTCTAGAAGATCTAGTTATAATTAGGCAAATTATTCCTAACTACCAAGATCTTAATCCAACTATGGGGTTTTTCTTGTCAACAACGTCACTTGTATCAATAAATCACACCCACGTGTTTGCACATAATTCTTATTGTTTAATGCCATAGATTTCACGAGACCTTGAAAAACATTGTTAGAATACTACCAAGATCATCCAAGGTAGTCACCGTTGTAATCTTATATTTATTAAAACTATTCCTATCCTTAATTGGAGTTTCAAAACACTACTTCCCTATTTTATTGGATCTAATTAGAACAAACCTAGAGCCATGGATCAAAATTAGGGTTACAATAACCAAAGAAGACACTAAGTACTTCAAAGGCCTAAAAAACCTCTGTGATAATATCCACCACATTTTTTTAAGTTAGAGACCCCTTGAAAGAGTTTTGCACAATATTGCCTATAAAATCCCTCTAAAAATATCCAATGCCTTTAGCCACTACAACCCTTCTCTAGGGACAAAGTCCAGAAGCGCCTCCCATTATTTTCTAACCCTAAACTAAAAAACGAAAAAAAAGAAATTGAAAGATTATAATTATGACTTTCTAATGCCCTCAAGATCCTACTATTGCAAGAAACATAAAACTTGTTATTTATTTTTCTATAACATAATATTTGGTGAACTTGGCACTTTGAGCACATGCAAGGAGCTCCTAGGACATGGTACATGTCCATTTCTAGCCAGTAGTATGGCAACTAATCCTTATTTTAAAAAAATCAAAAAACAAATGTCTTTTATTGATTGATTGACCTTGATTAACATGACACTGTCTGTCTAATACATTATAACTATATATTATATTAATAAATTGTTACTATAATATTATAATCCCATTATATTTTACTATAATTATAGTGTCATTCACATAACAATAATATATTATTCTATAATTTACCTTATTGAACTATTAAAATTATATAATGTTATATTAATATTATTATATAACATATTAGTATATATTGGTGTAAACTATATTTTATTATTATAGTATATTGTGATATATATATATATATATATATATATATATATATATATATATAACTCTACTTTACTAAATACAAAATTTATGTCATTCCTTCTAACATAACTTACACCTTTAGACCAATTGCTAGTTATTATATATATATATATACATATATATATATATATATATACATACATACATACATACATACATACATACATACATACATACATACATACATATATATATACATATATATATATATATATACATACATATATATATATATATATATATACATATATATATATATATATATATATATATATATATATATATATATATATATATATATATATATATATATACACACACATATACATATACATATACATACACACACACACACACATATGTATATGTATATATGTATATGTATATATATATATATATATATATATATATATATATATATATATATATATATATATATATATATATATATACATATATATATATATATATATATATATATATATACATATACATATACATATATATATACATATACATATACATATGGTTAAATTTATGTTAGAAGGAATGACATAAATTTTGTATTTAGTAAAGTAGAGTTATATAAATAGAAATAATGTAAATTCTTAGTTATAGCACACTTGAAACCCATGACAACTAAGTCCTTTCTTAATTTTAAATAAGACTTACTTTTTATTTAAAAAATGACTAATACTATTAGCAACCTACATGATACCTATTTTTGGGCAAAAATTGTATTTAGGAGATCCATAATAACAATATGGCGGAGGCCCAAACTCTTAGTTTCAAGAGTAATACTAAAAAACTTAAAACAAAATAAACAGGGTGCTCATAAAAATTATGCTACAATTTATAAATTTGTTTTATTTTAAGAATTTATCATCAAAGTTTATGCACTTGCAATATTGTGTTAACTTGTGAATGTTCTAAGGATTATTATATGTTTGTATACCATAAATCTCCTCCACATGATCCGACATTTCCATATTTGTTTCATAGAAACAAAGATGTCTAACTTCATAATGGAGAAATGCTTACTATATTACAAGGAGAGACGTACTCGCTAAATGCAATAACCCATAACCTTAACAATGAAATTGACAACGATTGCATATATAGTAAAAAACCAATATTACAAAAAAAATAATGACTATTAAGAAACATATTATAGTAGAATTGATTGGTAGAAATTATAATATACCTAATGGGTTAGCCAATGGTGCAAATGACATTTTCAAATATTACACAAATGAAATTAATCACATTGTGTGGATACATTTCTATGATATAAACATTGACAAATTTCAATGACAAAAAATGAATTTTTTTTATATTGAAAAACATAAACAAAGATTAGAATCAAATAACAAGAATTAAATATATATATATATATATATATATATATATATATATATATATATATATATATATATATAAACAAAAAAAAATTATGTGAGAATAATTCCTTATGCAAATAACACATGCAAGAATAATTCGTAGAACAATGGATGCTTTATCTTTTAAACTTCATCAAGTGAATTATCATGGTCTTGTTTACATTTCCCTATCTCAAGTCAAAACTATAAAATCATTGTACATTGTAAATAAATTGAACAAAAAAACTTCATAGTATCTTATGAAGTACAAAGTGAAATGCAAAGACTCCAACAATGTAAACAATGGAAATTTTTATATGACCTCAATTAAAAAATATGTAACTATTTCATTATATGTTCATTGAAGATAATTAGTTTGCAATTATACATATAAATTATAGTATATGATTATCAACTCATGGAGGCACAATTTTATGTTTACAAAAAACTGAAATAAACAAAATACCAAATAAAACAAAACTCATAGACAAATTTTATTATTTTCTTGCAATAGTATTCATAGTATCATGACATGCTACCAAAAAAAATCAAAGAAAGCACGGGAATATTTAGTATAAAAAAATATACAAATAATCATAATTGACATATTGCATTCAAATATATGCATACACATATCAAATATTTTTTTAATAACAATGGCTCATCTTGTACATCTATTGACTTTTATAGAAAAAGACATTTCAACTCTAAAGACTATTATGAGTGACTTTAATATTGATATGATGCACTTCAAAACTTCACAAGAACATCTACACCAATGTATGCAAAATCACAATTTAGTTTTTGTCCTGGAAGTATGCCAACAACAAATGCAAACACCATGATATGTCACTTTTAGACAAATATTGACAAAAAATATATACATTTCAATCTCTTTCATGCATACTACACTGACCACAATGCAATTTGGTTTTCCTTTCTTCTTTAAAAAAAAAAAACTTTATGAAAATAATCTATAAAATAAATTATAAATAGATAAATACGATAAATATAAAATGCCAAAAAAAAAAAGAAAAATTCAATTGAAATAAAAAGTTAAAAGATATGTAATAATTTTATTTAGAATACCAATGTCATCATATATTTCAATTATGTACATTTCGTCCATTGGAACATAGAAAAATAGCGGAAAAAACATAAATTTATCGTTAATTTTTTTTTGACAAATCATTTCAATAGCCATGGAACAAAATACTCAAATAAGATATCCAAATATGAAATAAAATAGACATGCATTTAAAAATTCATATTTATTTTAAATTTTTAAATTTTTTTATGAAATAAAGTTAGTTACAAAATAAATTGTATAACAAAAAAATCAAGCAACATGCATGCAACAATTGTCAATATCAACAACTACAAGTGTAGAGAAGTCTTTGAAGGAGATATCCTTGTTACATAAAAAATAATACTTGACAAAGAAAGAACAAGAGAACTCTTCTGAGATTATTTAACAGAGGTTAGATCAGAAATGACAATATTATTAAACATAATAGACCCACTAATCAAACTATATGAAGACAACATCCTACCACATAGAGAAATATGTGTTACAATTTTTTTTTTAATTCCTAAAATTAACCATGACCATGGTGACTGTGATTTTATATTAATAGTAAATAAAACTAATAAAATAGACTTAAATATAGATCCAATTTGTTGAAAGCATATGTTCATTCTAAATTCAACAATTCAACAATGTTTCAACACCACATAACACTACATAACTGACATTGTAGCAATAATTTGTAAATCTACAACAAAATTGGTAACTAGTCTATTAGGAAAATAACAAAGAGAAACTTGCCAACCGACAGAGCCAAAGTAAGTTCAATTACCTATATTTTGATTCTAATTTTTTTCAAAAAAAATTTAAAAGCTTTTATAATTTTTTTTTCAATTTGTTTTTTACATATTGTTTAAAAAAAAATAGTTTTCCCCCTCTTTACAAACTATAGGTTTATCTTTTCCTCACACTAGTAGTTGAGTACAATGAATTGAAACTAAAATATGGAAAATGAAACCTACAATTTTCAATTTTAGAAAACCTAACCAAATGAGCCAAAGTAAGAGGCAACCTGTTAGAATGCTCAATCAACATTCATCACCTCTTTACATGTAAAAAGAGCCTTCCAATGCTTACAAATAATATTAGATACAATTATTGAGCTAAATACCAAATGTTAATTTATATAATTTTTTAGTTGAATAAAATAAATAATATTTCACTTTATTTTTCAAAAAGAGAGAGATGGAATTTTAACAATCACAAAATCATATTCCAGCGCAAACCTGTATGTACAAATTATAATCCCTTGATAAAACAGCTTAAGCCAATATACTATAGCAATTGTGAAACTGAATGTCCATATGCCTATACCCACCACCTCTTATGCAACATAAAGGCTACCAATAACACCAATATCCAATACATTTCTAAGGACCATGCAATCGATCGCTTATTCATCTTGATGACCATGATGTCAGCATGCATCAACATCAGATCTTTTGTGATGAACTCACTTATATCAATTGAATTTGTGGATGGATCATTCTTATCATACACCATCTAATAATTCACCTTTATGCACTCCTCCATCCATTGAGGAATGGAGGGATTCAATGAATTTACCGGCATACATTCACATGAACTAGTTATTGCTGGAGTTGAAGTTGTTGACTTCCAAGTCAAGGTATAAGCATACCTCCTTGGTGCTAGCTCCCTTGTTTTAGATGCCAATAGCCATGAAAACAAATGATTTTTGTCCTCTACATCATCAGTGAATTTAAAGGTGTAGCCCCTCCTGAAATCCTTGATTGGATCTAACTTCTTGACCAAATGTCCCTTCACCTCATATGATGTCGCCTTCCCTATCCACTTCATTTACTTCCATGCCTTTGCCTATTCTGCCTGATTTGAGTAGTGTCCATCTCTTCTCTCAGAGATGCCACCCTTTTTCCCCCATTTCAATTCACTCATCCAATTACAATGTGTTCTATAGTAGATAGAATGATGTAGTGTCACATAAGAGGAGAGTGACAAAATAAGGAAATATTGCATCCACTATTGCATCTTCTCATTTTGCTTGTAACTAAGGTTTCCAACCATCCACTAATACCTCACATCTCATAACACAATCCATGATCCAATTATCAATTAAGATAAAAATGTATTTATGAAAAGTAGAATAAGAATATAATGGATCAAAGTCCTTTACAATTATTGTAACCAAATAGTATGTAAGAGCAAGAGTATTTTCATTGTCCATGTCAAATAAGTGAATATTATTGAATCCAAAAGTCTCCAAAAATTTTCACACAGTTATATCAAAAAGTATATTTTCATCTATCAAATATTAAGTATTTAGAATATTTTATTAAATATTGTAGTTACTTATTTTTTAATTAATGAGAGAGCTCACCCTTAATACAATTGTCTTAAAATTTATTACAAAGATGGTCCTTTTAGTTTTTGAAATATGGTCCTTTTAATTTATTAATAATGGGATTCCACCCATGACCCACTCATGACCTATTTGTAATCTTTCATCTCTATTCAAATTATGAGTGCTTAATTATCTTAATAACTTCTCGCAATTTTCCTTTATAATAATAGTTTTTGTTGGGTAATTTATGATCCAAGTTATATTTATTTTGTTTGTTTGTTTATTAAATAATTTTGGGCATGCATCTCAAAAGGAGACACACTTGTTATATGTTTTTGAGGTAAAATGGTAATCATAAACAATCATTTTATTTGTGTATTAAGTTATTAGTTTATTCAGGCTAGTTAAACTTGTTGTTGGTTGGTTTTCACAACCACTTTCTTAAGTTGTAAAAGGTTTACATACCTTATAAAGATCAATGTTTATATTTAATAAATTTTGTTATATTCCTCCATTAACATTGGTACCAAAGATTGTTTCATCCATGTATAGAGGATTGAAATTACAAGCTTGATGGTTGAAATTGTAAAGGAGAGAGAAGCCATGAAGGTATGAAGTTTTTTTTTATCTCTAATTTTTTTTGCCTGTAAATCCATTTGTATGACTTACAAAAATCATGTATGGCATCTTAATTCATATAATCTTGATTTGTATGGACTTTAATTCATTGGAAATAGATTAAAATCATTTTCACAAGCATTTTTATGATGTTTCTCAGCATCTTTATGTCTTAAATTCATTTGTACAACCTATAAAAAAGCATATTTCTGATTTATATGGTATTTTGCATCTCTCTTTTGTTGATTACATCCCCTGAGACCCCTATACAACTTGTTATATGGTTCAACATTATTTCAATATGCCTTTTTAAGGTATAGAAGATCCCAATCTACACTAGTATGACATGTCCTCTGTACAGTATGAGAATAAATTAAAAAATAGATATGTACATCCATAGCATCCTTTGCATTCTATTTATTATTTTTAGGTGTTTACAATATTTACCAAAATCCCTATATGGATTATTGTACAAACTTTGGCAAATTCTCTTCCATTTTGCAACAGTCTGATGCAAAAGCTCTAAGAGATGGCCTTCCAAGAAAGTATGGAGCAAAACATTACAATATAAAGTTGAATATTGCTTTGATTTTTATATTGTTTTTTTCTTGTGGGAAGAAAGGTGCATTTTTTATTTGCTAGATAAAGTCGAGTAAATTTTTTTTGCTTGCATGTGTGTGTGTGTGTGTCTATTTTAAATCATAAAAACCAAGGATAAATAGAGTATTTTGCCTTTGTATTTTCAAATTAGTTGAAGGAGAGTTGGATAATGATTTTTTTTTATTTAATTGATAAAAGAGAGGGTCAAGGATTCAAAACCCTTTACATATATCTTTTGGTCAAACATTGAATATTGCTTTGATAAAAGAGAAGGTCAATGGTGATTTGAGTGATTTATAATGTGTTATTCAAGGAGCTTGAGAGTTTTTTCTTGATATATCATGTTGATGTAATGGAGGTAATGGTATTTGAGTCATGACAGTCATGATCATACTTTTCAAGGCTTCAAAAATAGTGTTGCAGTCTTCATTACCTACCACCTGTAGGTCTACAACTTTAATGGAGGTTCATGGTGTCCATATCTCATAAAGGTTCTCAAAATCAAGAAACATTGTATTAGTTCAAGTAAGGATTTAGTGGAATAATGAATAATTTCCAAACACCTAGAGTAATTGAAGCTTGAAGACTAAGATGATAAGTAAATATCCTAAGAGAGACCTAGTGACAATCACCTACAGGGCTGTGATTATGAACAATGAATGCACAAGGTTTAAACATGATTTGAATAAGCTAAATGAGTTTGTAATTAAAAATGAGAAGGAAAATATTGATGAAGGTTGGGTACTATAGTGTCATGATATAGTTTGAAATATCTCCAAGACCAAAATCACAGTCAAATTGCCATAAACACCACCTATAGGACTCTGTATGTTGACAGTAAGAATAGAGGATGTGAGTTATTTTGGAAGTGATTTTTGAACTTGGATTTAGGGAGAAAGGTTCCCCAATGAGGACTGACCACTATGATAAGTGCCATGATGAATTTGAAAAGGCCTAAATCCAAATCACATACTCAGATTTCCTAACAACCACCTATAGCCAATCAAGAATGGGCCTTAGAAATTAATGCTAATGGAAGTTTGGAGTCTTCATAATAGTAAAATGACCTCAAAGTACTAACAAAATGATATAGATCCACTAAAAAATATTGAAGGGCCTAGAAATCCTTCCATACATAGACAACTATTTAAATTGCTACCTACAAACATCCACTAAAAGGTTTGTTTTGAATAGTAAAGATTTGTAATTTAGTGATATGGTTAGAGAGTTTGAATGAGGTTTTTAGGCTTCCAAGAACATATAAAAAACCATGTAAATGTTTCATTAATGTCAATGTGGTTCACTAAGTTTCTAAGCCATGCTGGTAAACCATTTATAAGGAACACACCTACGGGCCATTGACCACATATAGGTTTACGTGGATGAAAAAGATTTTAAAAACTTGGGACATTGGTTTTTATAAGTGTTTGAAAAGATATAAGAGATCTTAGGGTTCTCAAGTGAGCCTAAATATGGGAGCAAAGAAGAAGACTAAACAAAGGGACACACAGTCATGTTACACATACACATTCATCTCTAAGGTCTATGGAAGGAATTAAGGGCTATCCCTAAACCTAAGAACATAGGTTTGTATGGATGATTTATAAATAAAGGATATTATAATATTTAAGTCACTTAGTTTCTAAGCCAAGAGGGGAACAAAGGAAAAGGTGACCAAATAGGGGTAATAGGATAGTTACCTACAACACAATCCTCCATAAGTCTATCTACCTAATCAAATTAAGTTTGTGTTTGCATGAAGAGATATGAAGAGAGTAAATTAGTTGAGATTATTGTATGTTTATTAGGATTGTTTCATCATATTTCTAGACACAATCACCAAAAATGGAAGTATTCACAGACCTTTAACCTTGCATAGACCTAGGTGCCTACACAAGCCTATATATGCAATAAGTTGAGGAAATAGCTTGGTAAAGTGAGTTCAAGACCATAGAGGCTCTAATAAGATGTTTAAATACCTATGAAAATGTTTCATGGTGAACTTATAACCCTAATAATAGAGACAATAATAGAAATATAGTCATGATAATCATCTACAATCCTAAATGGCATTCACAGTCTTATTGGACAATCAATTGGAGTGATAAAGATCAGTTAAGGTGGGTTGAGAAACTTGGAGACTTTAGGATATATTTAAAGAGTATGAAAAAACATTCCATGAAGTCAAAAACATCTAATAGTGAGAGGAAATGTGACAATACATGTAGTTAAGGTATGGCAAGTGTTTTGCTTTAAGAACCCTAAGCCTGGACATTGACATGTAGCATAAGTTTGGTGAGGGATCATGACTATAAAACCATTGAAACATGTCAGTGGGAATTCCACATACCCCATTTAGGTCATTTGAGATCAATTCAAGCTTAGACAAGCACATACATACCCCAAATTATTCCCAAACCTCTCAGAATGCCTAGTGGCAACCCAAGAGGCTAGTTTGTTTTGCTTGGTATGGAACACACATGTTGAATGGGACCCTGATATTCTTGGGGATGTTAAATACATTAGTGAAATTTTAAATTATGATTTTTTTGGTGGTTTCATGCAATTAATTTTATGAACTATCGTTAAGAGTTCACACCACTTTCAGGCTACCTAAAAGGTATAAAAACCAAGTGAGAGAGAAATGTAATTCTATGCCTCCAAACGGATAATAAAAACTTCCAAACCACCAGGAACATGTTCAATACTCTTGTGATCATATTTCCATGCCATTGGTTGGTACATTACTATATGTAAATGAATATATTAGGGCTAAAAAGACTATTTCTTATCTTGTAGGTCCGTATAATGAATTAAAACATCAAATTTGACATGGAGATCAAGGAGGATGTTTTCTAACTGAATCACATATTTATTTTGGCTTGTCATGTGTGGGGATATTGTAGAATTATTTCTCACTCACTTGGTAGGGATGCCTAATTGAGGCCTAGTTAGGAGAGAGAAAGGGTAGAATGGGAATCTCCACTCACTCTCAGAGCATGAAATTAAACCTAGAGCTGAAAATCCATACTAGGTACTTGAATATGCTCTCAGATTCTTAAGATCCTCTATACATTTTTCTACATAAGGAGGTTTGTACTATTTTATGGCTATAGGAATGAGGCATATTTAAGGCCCTTGGTAGAGAATTAATTATTGGAATAGTTTGAGACCTCAAAATGGATTGTTTCATGTCCAATATGAGTCTAATAGGCCATCCATGAAGTTTGGATGAGCTAAAGTAACTGCAACAAAGTTTTGACACTTGTGTACAAAATAGGTCCAAGGAGATGAAGAGCGCTCTATGCATGAGAAAGAAGTGACGTGTCAAGGAGACCCTATTGGGGTCAATTGAGAGGTGTCAAAAGTAGAGAAAAGAGGTATAAGAAACTAATTTGACCACAAAGAAGGCCACTTATCCTTCAACTAGTCAAGAAGAAGAGAAGTTTCAAGAAGCTAGTCAAGGTGTCAAGCAAGCACTTCAAATCCCACACCACATGGAGGGTTAGAGCATCTTTGGAGGAGCTACACATGACTTCTAAGACATATTGAAGTAGTTCCATAACTCCTCTTCTTGTTGTAAGCCACATGACACTTGTCTACTCTCTCTCTCTCCTACACTTTTCTTCTCCTATCTCTCACATTCTCTATATATTGAGCCACTTTTGGCTAAGTTTTCATCCTCCACCTGATTATGGTGAAGGCCTAATCATTTTCAGCCTCTTATCAATATATAATGATTTGGTTTACCTTTTCTATGAGTTGTCTCAAAGTGTTTGTTAACTAGTTGATCTTGCTAAGTGATAGATTCTCTTCCTTAGCATGCTGTCATTGTTTGCATTCATACTCAGCTTTGAAAGTCTGTTGCAGGTCTCTTGAAGTGCTATAATGAAGTGTTTCATGAATTTTATTGAGTTGTATTTCCACAAGTGTCAAGTCATGACCTTGAGTTTAGTCCTCCTAGCTTAAGTTAACTTCACAAACCTCCATGAGAAATACTAATGCAAGGGCAGTTTTGGAGTAGTGTCATGTGCAGGTTAGAATTTTGATTGAAGTGTAATTACAATTGGTTGGTAGTGGTTAGTTATAGTTGGTGCATCACCTTGTTATGGTAGATTTACTTTATGTCCTCTCTCTCCCTTTTCATCCAAATGAGCAAGTAGTTTAGGTGATGAACTTCAATAGACAAACCAAAGGAACTAGCCCTTAAATCTAGAGGTTTGACTCACTTAGAGGTCACCCACAACTTAGACTCAATCCCATTGCATATCTCAAGTTGACATGGATTGAATCAACCTCTCATAGAGTGCAATTTTAAGTTATAACAGGACCCATCCACTCTTTTTTGCCTTTCTCATTTATAATTGTTGGAATTTGACACGTGCATGAATCTCACCAAAGTTTGAATTTAAGTCACATATAAATAGACTAGTGATTGGGTTCATTTGATCATTAGCTCAATGATTAATAACTTCTCATTTCTGAGCTAACATTCTATTCTAAGCACTCTTGGAGCATTTGCTGAAATCTTTTCTTTGAACATTTTTTGCTATACAATTTAATTTTATCGACATCTTTGTTCTTGTTTGAGTGGTGTGATAAATTATTGGATTTTTCTAACACACTATATTTGTAGATTTGACTTATTAAAAAAATACAAAAGTTAAAATGTATGAATTTAGGGCAAGAGGTGAAAGAGGAGAAGTAGGCAAACATGTTTGGCAATAAATTTAAAAATAACAAACCCGCTATCCAAAATTGTTTGTATGATCGTAATAAATTTTTTTATTCAATTTCAAATTTTAGTAGGCTATATATGTGACAATTTTAAATTTCCATATCTAAATCGTAATAATAAATTTAATAATAATATATAAATAAGATAAATAGCTTTATAATACCTATTTCCTTATATTTGTGTGTATGCCTAATTTTGAAGTGGACATTACTACTTTGATAATTGATAAGTTAAGAAATTGATTAAGGTTGAGCTGCCATGTGTTAGAATCTCAGTAGGGATAGAAGAATCTTTGACATTTTAAGCGTTAAGTCATGTGGCCTTGTAATTATCATTAACGGACTTTAAATTTTCATCAAATTCCACCTAAGTGTTCCATCATTGATAATTTAGCAAAAAAGAAAAAAATCTTGCCCCAGTAGAATGCTTGAATCTCCATTCATAAGCCTCAACTGCAATATCTCTGCTTTGGAACCATAACACCTTTGGATTATAAAAGTTTGTAAAGACATTCAGGGAAAGACTAAAGCATATATAGCTATTCTGTATTTTGTTTGGCAATATTACTCTCTGTATTTATGTTTTATTTCAAGTGTCTGGTTTCAAGTCTATAAATATTTTTTGAGTTTTTTGTTCACTGTACTCATTTGGGATAAGAGAGAATTCTATGTTTGGTTGTTTATTTTGTGTTTGTCTCCCACAATCTTTACCCAAACCAACACTATCTTCGGATCTTTTTCTAAAAAATTGAAATTAGGGTTCAAGAGCATCGTGAATAGCCTTTCCCTATTCAAACACCTTAGCTATGCTATGTTCTCTTCTACTGCAAAAAAAATGCTAAATAAACCTCTTATACTAGTGCATGTATCCACATGTTCCTTTATCTTCAAAGAAACATTACCTAGGTTCAAAAATATTTTTCCCATCACCCTTGAGATAAATGCATTGTTTTCTCAAGATAATATTTTCTTTTTTCAATTTCATTATGTTCAAAGGTTGTAATCAACTCTTCCTCAACCATTTTTATGCACCCAATTTTCTTCCACATATTTACATTTCTTACATTGTTGACACACAAGAATCTATTCTTTAAATAGATGAATGAGAAACCTTCACTTTAAAAGAGATGGGGAGAGGATAAATAAGGTAGGATGGGGGCGCTCTAGAGAATGCTTGAATCTCATTCACGAGCGTTTGATGCAACTCTACAATATCTCTACTTTGGAGAAACTATTTTAGAAATCTAATATGCAAGAACTATTTCATAAAATCTAATATTGAAAAATTATTTCATAAAATCAAATATAGAAGAAATATTTCAGAACCCATATAGTTAGGGTATAGTAAGTGTTTTGCTTCAAGAACCCTAAACCTGGACATTGACATGTAACATAAGTTTGGTGAGGGATCATGACTAGAAAACCATTAGAAAATGTCAGTGGGAATGCCATATACCCCATTGAGGTAATTTGAGATCAAGTCAAGCTTAGACAAGCACCTACAGACCCCAAATTGTTCCCAAACCTCTCAGAATGCCTAATGCCAACCTAAGAGGATAATTTTTTTTGCTTGGTATGGAGCTCACATGTTGCATGGGACCCTGAGAATCTCAAGGATGTTAATTAGCTTAGTGCACTTTTAAATTGTGGAATTTTGTGGTGGTTTCATGCACTAAATTTTATGAACTATCGTTAAGAGTTCAAACCACTTTCAAGCTACCTAGGAGGTATAAAAACTAGGTGAGAGAGAAATATAATTCTATGCCTTTAGATGGATCATAAAAACTTCCAAACACCCAAAACATGTTCAATACTCCCATGATCATCTTCCCATGCCATTTGTTGATACAATACTATATGGAAATGTATAAATTAGGCCTAAAAAGACTATTTTTTTATCTTATAAGTTCGTATAATGAATTAAAACATAAAATTTGACACAAAGATCAAGGAGGATGTTTTCTAATTGAATCACATGCTTATTTTTGGTTTTTCATGTGTGGGGAATTTGTAGAAGTATTTCTCACTTGCTTGGTAAGGATGCCTAATTGAGGCCTAATTAGGAGAGAGAAAGGGTAGAATGGGAATCTCCACTCACTCTTAGAACATGAAATTGAACTTGGAGCTGTAACTCCATACTAGGTACTTGAATATGCCCTTATATTCTTAATATCATCTATACATTTTTATACACAAGGAGGTTTGTACTATTTTATGTCTATAAAGAATGAGGCATATTTGAGGCTCTTGGTAGAGAATGACTTATTGGGATAGTTTGAGACCTCAAAATGGATTATTTCATGTCTAATATGACTCTCATAGGCCATCCATAAAGTTTGGATGAGCTAAAGTAATTGAAACTAAGTTTTGACACTTGTGTGCAAAATAGGCCCAAGGAGATGAAGAGCCCTCTACACACCTTGCATGAGAAAGAAGTGATGTGTCAAGAAGACCCTATTGGGGTTAGTTGAGAGGTGTCAAAAGTAGAGAAAAGAGGTATAATAAACTAATTTGACCACCATGAAGGCCACTTATCCTTCAACATGTCAAGAAGAAGAGAAGTTTCAAGAAGCTAGTCAAGGTGTCAAGCAAGCACTTCAAATCCCACACCACATAGAGGGTCAGAGCATCATTAGAGGAGATACACATGAATTATAGGACCTATTTAGGTAGTTCCATAACTACCCTTCTTGTTGTAAGCCACATGACACTTGCCTACTCTCTCTCTCTCTCTCTCTCTCTCTCTCTCTCTCTCTCTCCTACACTCTTCTTCTCCTCTCTCTCACATTCTCTATATATTGAGCCACTTTTGGCTAATTTTGTATCCTCCACCTGAGTATGGTTAAGGCCTGATCATTTTCAGCCTTTGATCAATAAATAATGATTTGGTTTACCTTTTCTATGAGTTATTTCAATGTGTTTGTTAACTAGTTGATCTTACTAAGTGATAGATTCTCTTCCTTAGCATGCTGTCATTGTGTGCATTCATACTCAACTTTGAAAGTTTGTTTTAGGTATCTTGAAGTGATATAATGAAGTGTTTCATGATTTATAGTGAGTTGTATTTCCACAAGTGTCAAGTCATGACCTTGAGTTTGGTCCTCCTAGTTTAAGTTAGCTTCACAAAGCTCTATGAGAAATACTAATGCAAGGGTAGTTTTGGAGTAGTGTCATGTGTAGGTTAGGATTTTGCTTGAAGTTTCATTGCAATTGGTTGGTAGTGGTTAGTTATAGTTGGTGCATCACCTTGTTATGATAGATTTACTTTATGTTCTCTCTCTCCCTTTTCATCCAAATGAGCAAGTAGTTTTGGTGATGAACTTAAATAGACAAACTAAAGGAATTAGCCCTTAAATCTAGAGGTTTGACTCACTTAGAGGTCACCCAAAACTTAGACTCAATACCATTGCATAGCTCAAGTTTACAGGGCTTGAATCACCCTCTCATAGAGTGAAATTTTAAGCTATAATAGGACCCATCCACTCTTTTTTGCCTTTCTCATTTATAATTATTGGAAGTTGACACATGCATGAATCTCACCAAAGTTTGAATTTAAGTCACATATAAATAGACTAGTGATTGGGTTCATTTGATCATTATCACAATCATTAAGCACTTCTCATTTCTGAGCTAACATTCTATTCTAAGCAATCTTGCAACATTTGCTGAAATCTTTTCTTTGAAATTTTTTTGTTATACAATTTAATTTTATCGACATCTTTGTTCTTGTTTGAGTGATCTGATAAATTATTGGATTTTTCTAACACAATATATTTGTAGATTTAAATTATTACATAAAGATACAAGTTAAAATGTATGAAATTAGGGCAAGAGGTGAAAGAGGAGAAGTAGGCAAACAAGTCTGGCAATCAATTTAAAAGTGACAAACCTGCTATCTAAGATTGTTTATACGACCATAATAAAAAAGTTTCCTCAATTTTAAATTTTAGTAGGCTATATGTGAAAATTTTAAATTTCCATATCTAAATGTTAATAATAAATTTAATAATAATATATAAACAAGATAAATATATTTATAATCCCTATTTCCTTATATATGTGTCTATGCCTAATTTTGAAGTGGACATTACTACTTTGATAATTAATAAGTTAAGAAATTGATTAAAGTTGGGCTATCATGCATCAGAATCTTAGTAGGGATAGAATAATCTACATTTTAAGTATCAAGTCACGTCACCTTGTAATTATCATTAATGGACTTCAAATTTTCATCAAAATTCACCTAAGTGTTTCATCATTGATAATTTAGCAAAAAAGAAAAAAATCCTGCCCCAGTAGAATGCTTGAATCTCCATTCATAAGCCTTAGCTGCAAGATCTCTGCTTTGGAAACCAGAAGATTATATTTTGTATATATATATATATGTGATAGGAATACCAAGGCAAAAGAAATAAAAAGTGGTTCTGAAAACTAATGTGGCAGGTGAAGGAAGTGTTCAGGGCCAGAAATGGGCGTAGAAGCCATAACACCTGAGATTAGCCATGAGCCTGCAAGCATCGTCCCTGCTATGGGAGAGAAGTTATCCCATCCAAAAACACTCATGATGGGGCTTGCATAATGCACTTCTACAAACAATTCATCCATAATGAGGGGCATTTTAGGGTCCTTCAACCACTCTTTGAGAATGGCCCATTCCATGCCTTCAATGTCCATCTTGACGACCATGGTGTCAGCCTCAGCAATTCCTTGATGAACCGACTTATATCAAAAAACTTTATGGATGGATCATCCTTATGAGAGAACATATGATAATTTATAATATTCACAAATATTATCAAAGTCTCCAAAAATATTCACACAGTTATATCAAAAAGTAGATTTTCATATATCAAATAGTAAGTATGTAGAATATTTTATTAAATTTATAATAATAATTTTTGTTGGGTCATTTATGATTCAAGGTTGTATCTATTTTGTTTGTTTATTTGTTAAATAATTTAGGGCATGCATCTCAAAAGGAGACACCCTTGTTATATTTTTTTGAGGTAAAATAGTAATCATAAACTATCATTTTATTTATGTCTTAAGTTATTAGTTTGTTCGGGTTAGTTAAACTTGTTATTGGTTGGTTTTCACAACCACTTTGTTAAGCTATAAAAGGTTAACATACCTTGTAAAGATCAATGTTTATATTGAGTATATTTTTTTTATATTGTTGAGTTGTGGAGCTAAAAGCTTCACTAATGAGCTAATGTGGAGGTTGCTGGGCTTACATAGTAACCGGCATCGGTCAAAACCAACTGACATCGGTTAGGGGTCGATCGGCATCGGTCATCTTCAGACCGACACCGACTTCTGTGCATTTTCAAAATTGTTATTTTTAGGAGAACAAATTTGAGCCTTTGATTTAAGAGGTGGATCTAAGGGTGGCGAATGCATGGCTCATGAATCCTAGTGTTGTAGTATTCTATATAGTAGGGTTAGATCCTCATAGCATGTACAATTCAGTAATTGAGTTGATTGTAATTGATTGAGAGAGAGAGAGAGAGAACACTTGAGGGAGAATTACTGTACATCTGCTAGGTGTGAAGAGAGAAAGATTTCTTCATTGTATTTCCTTCTGGAAGAGTTTAATACAGATTGGTTGTTTCTTGTATCTCCTATTATTTGCTGTTTCTGATTTCTAGTTACTTATTACTTCTGGTTTCAATTTCGTGTTTAGTTGCTTATACAAAAGTAATCAATTGTACTCTAAGATCCTAACAACTGGTATTAGAGTGTGTTAGTGTTTGTTGATTACATAATTCACTCACAGGGGTTTTTGATTGAGTGGGAGCAAAGCAATGGTAGAAGAAAGTAAACTAAGAATGGAGAAATTTAATGGCAAGAATTATCAATTATGGCGGATGCAGATTGAAGATTATCTATATCAGAAAGATCTATATTTATCGTTGGGTGGGGTTTCAAGGAAGCCCACAGATATGGAAGATGAAGAATGGAATGTTATTGATAGAAAGGCTCTTGGATCTATAAGGTTGAGCCTGACAGCTTCTGTGTTTTCCAACTTATCACAGGCAAAGACAATGGTAGAGTTAATGGATACTTTGGCAAATTTATATGAAAAACCCTCAGCTTCAAATAAGGTATATCTTATGAAGCAATTATTTAATTTGCAAATGCAGGAAGGTAGATTTGTATCTAGTCATCTTAATGATTTCCATACAATAGTAAATCAGTTAAATTTAGTCAAAATAGTTTTTGATGATGAAATTAAGGCTCTCTTAATCTTATGCTCTTTACCTAAAAGTTGGCATAGTTTGGTAATGGTAGTTAGTAATACTGCATCTGCTTCAAATATCTTGAAAGTTGATGATGTTGTTAGTGTAAAATTGAATGAAAATTTTTGCAAGAAAAGCACAAGGGAAACATAAGGTAATGCTTTAAGTGTTGAAAGCAGGGGAAGGCAAAGAGAGAAGGGCAAGCAAGGGAAATCAAGGTCAAAGATGGGAAGTAGATCCAAATCCAGAAATGGAAGAATAACCTGCTGGAATTGTGGAAAGAAAGGGCATGCAAAGAAAGATTGTTGGTTGAAGGATAACAAAGAAAATCAGCATGAAAGTAATAAAGAAGTAAAAGTTATAAGTATTGTTGCACATGATGCTCTTATATTTTTTTGGATAATAAAGTAGAATCATGGGTTTTAAATTTTGGTGCCTCTTTCCATGCAACCCCAAATAGAGAAATTTTCAGTGATTATGTCCATGGAGATTTTGGAAAAGTTTATTTAGGGGATGATGAGCCTTGTAAAATTGTTGGCAAAGGAAAAGTGCAGCTAAAATTGCAGAATGACAACACATGGGTGTTGAAGGATGTCATGCATGTACCCATCCTGAAGAGGAATCTGATTTCTGCAGGAAAGTTGGGTGATGAGGGTTGCACAGTAACTCTCACAGCTGAATCTTGGAAAGTTTCCAAGGGTGCACTTGTATTAACAAAAGGTAAGAGAGTAGGTACACTTTATCTATTTACTTGTATTACTGATTATTCTCCTTCTATTTTATCTACTTTAGATGTAGATGCAAAGTTGTGGCACTGTAGGCTTGGTCACATGAGCGAGAAGGGAATGAAAGTTCTTAAGTCAAAAGGTAAGCTTTCAGATTTGAAAAGCATAGATCTAGATTTCTGTGAGCATTGTATTTTTGGGAAATAGAAGAAAGTGAGGTTTCTCAAAATTGGGTCAATAAAGAAGAAGCACAAGTTTGAGCTTGTTCACACAGACGTGTGGGGACTAGCTCAGGTAGCTTCTATTGGAGGATCACAGTATTATGTTTGTTTCATTGATGATGCTACAAGAAAGGTATGGGTTTATTGTGTAAAGAAGAAATCTAATGTTTTTGACACATTTAAGAAATGGAAAGCTTTGGTTGAGAATGAAATAGGTTTGAGATTGAAGTGCCTTAGATCTGACAATGGTGGTGAGTATTGCAACAATAAATTCAACAGTTACTATTTTATGAGTGGAATACGCAGGGAAAGGATGGTTCCAAGGACACCTCAGCAAAATGGAGTTGTTGAAAGGATGAATAGAACAATAATGGAGCGTGCACAGAGTATGAGGTTGCATGCTGGTTTGCCCTTACAGTTTTGGGTAGAAGCTGTAGATACTGTGGTTTACCTGATTAACAGAGGACCTTCTACTACACTGGATGGTGGAATTCCAGAAGAGGCTTGGACAGGTAAAAAAGTAGATCTTTCATTTCTTAGAGTTTTTGGTTCTGAAGCTTTTGTGCACATTGATAGAGAAAATAGAAAGAAGCTGGATGCTAAATCTATGTAGTGCACTTTCATTGGTTATGGTTTTGGAGATTTCAGATTTTGGTTGTGGAATTTAGAAACTAACAAAATTATTAGAATCCATGATGTAGTTTTCAATGAGAAGGTGATGTACAGTGATCAGCTCAAGAGGCTGAATAATTCAGAGCAGGGCAATCTTGATTTGGAAGAGGTTATGATCCAAAATGAGCTCGCGGGTAAAAATCATCACTCACAAAAAAATACAGAGACCGATGTCGGTCAGGTGGAAATTGGCATCAATCAAGAGGAATCAACATCGATCGGGTGCAGACTGGCATCAATTAGAGATGACCAGGATCGGTCACTGTCAGAAGAAAATTTGGGTAGACAACAAGCTGTAAATGAGTCTCAAATGCCCATAAGGAGGTCTAAAAGGGTAAGTAAACCTCCAATTCGTTATTCCCCTTCTTTATACTACTTGTTGCTCACTGATGGTGGAGAACCAAAATGTTTTGATGGGGCAATGCAAGTAGAATCTAGGAAACAGTGGGAGCATGGCATGAATGAGGAAATTGATTCCTTGGAAGATAACCATACGTGGGATTTGGTTGAGTTGCCAGATGAAAAGAAAGCATTGAAAAACAAATGGGTATACAGGTTAAAGGAAGGAGAGAATGGACAAATGAGACATACGGCCAGGTTGGTAGTAAAGGGATTTGCACAAAAACTAGGTATTGATTTTGGTGAAATTTTTTCTCCTATAGTAAAGATGACTTCTATTCGAACTGTATTGTCTTTAGTTGCTATTGAGGATTTTCATCTTGAGTAGCTTGATGTTAAGACAAAAATTCTTCATGGAAATTTGGATGAAGAGATATATATGGATCAATCGGAAGGTTTTGAGGTCAAAGGTAAGGAGAAACTTGTGTGCAGGTTGAAGAAAAACTTATATGGTCTTAAGCAAGCTCCAAGACAATGGTATTTGAGGTTTGACAGGTTTATGACATAGCATGGCTTTAGTAAATGTCAATCTGACCATTGTGTTTATTTTAACAGATTGGATAATGGTAGTTAAATTATCCTATTACTGTATGTAGATGATATGCTTGTTGCGGGTTCACACATGCAAGAAATTACTGAGCTTAAGGTAAAATTAGCTCACACATTTTCCATGAAGGATTTAGGAACAACAAAGAAAATCCTTAGCATGAGTATTAAGAGAGACAGGAAAAATTACAGTTTGATTTTGTCTCAAGAGGATTATGTGAATAAGGTGTTGGAGAGGTTCAATATGAAGGATGCAAAACCGGTAAGCACACCTATGGCTAGACACTTCAAGTTGAGCAAAGAACAGTGTCCTAAATCACATGATGAGGTTGAGTACATGAGTAGAGTTATATATGCTTCAGCAGTTGGGAGCTTAATGTATGCAATGGTATGTACTAGACCAAATATTGCCTAAGTAGTGGGAGTTGTCAACAAGTTTATGGCCAATCCAAGAAAGGAACACTGGAAAGTAGTTCAGTGGATTCTCAGATATCTGAGAGGGACCAACAGTAGGCATTTATGCTATGGAGGCTCAAACACTTCTCTGCATGGGTATGTAGATTCACATATGGCAGGTGACTTGGATGGTAGGAGAAGCACCATAGGATATGTGTTCACTGTTGGTGGAACGGCGGTTAGCTGAATTTCAAAGTTGCAGAAGGTTGTTGCCTTGTCTACTATAGAGGTAGAATACATTACAGTCACAGAGGCTAGCAAGGAAATGATTTAGATGACTCGGTTCATGGAAGAGTTGGGAAAGGAGCAAGAGAGTTGAAAATTGTATAGTGATAGTCAAAGTGCAATTCATTTGGCAAAGAATTCAGCCTTTCATTCAAGAACCAAACATATACAGATTAGGTACCACTTCATTAGACAGGTATTGGAGGATGGACAGTTGAAGCTGGAAAAGATCCATATGGATTAGAACCCTGTTGATATGTTAACAAAGCTAGTAATAAAGGAGAAGTTGAATCTTCATTCAACTTTTGTTGGTCTTCAAGATTGAACTTGAAGAGGGAGAAATAAGCCAGAGATGTTTAGAGGATGTTGCTGTACAGGTATAGGTGCAGCTGTTTATCTCCAAGTGGGAGATTGTTGAGTTGTGGAGCTAAAAGTTTCACTAATGAGCTAATGTGGAGGTTTCTGGGCTTACACAGTAACCAGCATCGGTCAGAACCAACCGACATCGGTTAGGGGTCGATCGGCATCGGTCATCTTCAGACCGACACTGACTTCTGTGCGTTTCCAAAATTTTTATTTTTAGGAGAATAGATTGGAGCCTTTGATTTAAGAGGTGGATCTAAGGGCGACGAATGCATGGCTCATGAACCCTAGTGTTGTAGTATTCTATATAGTAGGGTTAGATCCTCATAGCATGTACAATTCAATAATTGAGTTGATTATAATTGATTGAGAGAGAGAGAGAGAGAACTCTTGAGGGAGAATTACTGTACATCTGCTAGGTGTGAGGAGAGAGAGATTTCTTCATTGTATTTCTTTCTGAAAGAGTTTAATACAGATTGGTTGTTTCTTGTATCTCCTATTATTTGCTGTTTCTGATTTCTAGTTACTTATTACTTTTGGTTTCAATTCTGTGTTTAGTTGCTTATACAAAAGTAATCAATTGTACTCTAAGATCCTAACATATATTCCTCTATTAAAATTGGTACCAAAACTATAAAGGAGAGAAAATCCATTAAAGTATGAAGTTTTTTTTATGTCCAATTTTTTTTGCCTTTAAATATATTTGTATGACTTCCAACAACCCTATATGGAATCTTAATTCATAGAATATTGATTTTTATGGACTTTAATTCATTGGAAATAGTTTAAAATCAAAATTTCAAGCATTTTTACGATGCTTCTAAGCATATTTATGTCTTAAATTCAATTTTACAACCTATTAAAATACATATTTCTAAGTTGTATGGTATTTTTCATCTCTCTTTTTTTGATTACATCCCTTGAAACCCCTATACAACTAGTTGTATGATTCAACATTATTTCAATATGCCTTTATAAGGTATAGAAGACCCAATCTACACTGGTATGACACATCATCTATACGGTATGAGAATAAATAAAAAATAGATATGTGCATCCATAGCATCCTTTGCATTCTATTTTTTATTTTTAGGTGTTTAAAATATTTAGCAAAATCCTTGTATGGCTTCTTGTATGGACTTGGGCAAATTCTCTTCCACTTTGGCACAGTTTGATGCAAAAGCTTTATGAGATGGCATTCCAAGAAAGTATGGTGCAAAATATTACATTATAAAGTTTAATATTGATTTGATTTTATATATTTTTTTTCTTGTGGGAAGAAAGGTGCATTTTTTATTTGCTAGGTCAAGTTGAGTTAAAAAAAATCACTTGCATGTGTGTGTGTGTGTGTGTTTCAAATCAGAAAAACTAGGGATAAATAGAGTATTTTGCCTTTGTATTTTCAAATTAGTTGAAGGAGGGTTGGATAATGAAATTTTTTTAGTCGCTTGATAAAGGAGAGGGTCAAGGGTTCAAAATACATTAGATATATCTTTTGGTCAAACATTGAATATTGCCTTGATAAAAGAAAGGGTCAAGGGTGATTTGAATGAATTGGAATGTGTTATTTAAGGAGATTAAGAGTTGTTTTTATTGATATATGATGTAGATTCAATGGAGGTAATGGTATTTGAGTCATGACAATCATGATCATACTTTTCAAGGATTCAAAAATAGTTTTGCAGTCTTCATCACCAACCACCTGTAGGTTTGCAACTTCAATGGAGGTTCATGGTGTCCATATCTCATGAAGGTTATCAAAATCATGAAACATTGTATTAGTTCAAGTAAGGAGTCAATGAACTAATGAATACTTTCCAAACAGCTAGAGTCATTGAAGGTTGACGACTGAGATGACAAGTAACAAGCCTAAGAGAGACTTAGTGACAATCACCTACAGGGATATGACTGTAAACAATGAATGCATAAGGTTTGAACATGATTTGAAGATGATAATTGAGTTTGAAATGAAAAATGATAAGGAAACTCTTGATGAAGGTTGGGATCTATAGTGTCATGATATGGTTTGAAAAAATCTCCAAGACCAAAAACATAGTCAAACTACCATAAACACCACCTACAGGACATTGTATGTTGATAGTAAGAACAAAGGATGTGAGTTATTTTAGAAGTGATATTTGAACTTGGATTTAGTGAGAAAGGTTACCCAATGAGGAATTACAACTATGATAAGTGTCACGCTGAATTTGAAAAGGCCAAACTCCATATCACATACTCAAATTTCCTAACAACCACCTACAACTAGTCTAGAATGGGCCTTAAATGGTACTAATAATAAAAGTTTGGAGTCTTAATAATATTAAAAGGACCTCAAAGCACTAAAAACATGATATATATCCATTGTAAAATATTGAAGATTGGTTTGAGGCCTAGAAATCCTTCCATACACAGTCAACTATTCAAACTGCTACCTACAGGCATCCTCTAAAAGGTTTGTTTTAAATAGTAAAAATTTGAAATGTAGTGATATGGTTAGAGAATTTTAATGAGGTTTATAGGATTCCAAGAAGATAGCACAAAACATGGAAATTTTTCATGAATGACAATGTGGCTCATCGAGTTTCTAAGCCATGTTGCTAGACCATCTATAAGGAACACAACTACAAACCACTGACCATCTGTAGGTTTGTGTGGACGACCAAGATTTTAAAAACCTAGGAAAATGGTTTCTATAAGTATTCAAAAAGATAAAATAGATATTAGTGTTCTCAAGTGAGCCTAAATAGGAGAGCAAAGAAGAAGACTAAACAAAGAGGCACACAGTCATGTTGCACATACATAGTCATCTCTAAGGTTTATGAAAGGAATTAAGGACTATCCCTAAAATTGAAAATAGAGGTTTATATGGATTATTTGGAAATCAAGGAGATTAGAATATTTAATCCACTTAGATTCTAAGCCAAGAGGGGAACATAAGAAAAGGTGACCAAACAAGGGTAATAGGACAGTTACATACAATGCAGTCCTTAATAAGTCTGTCTACCTAATCAAATAAAGTTTATGTTTGAATGAAGAGATATAAAGAGATTAAAGTAGTTGATATGATTGTATGGTGATTATGAATATGTCATCATAGTTTTAGACACAATCAACAAAAATGGAAGTATTGGTAGACCTTGTTTAACCCTACATAGACCTAGTTGCCTACACAAGCCTCTACATGCAACAAGTTGAGGAAATGGATTGGTAAAGTGATTTAAAGACCATAGAGGCTCTAAGAAGATGTTTAAATACCTATGCAAATGTTTCATTATGAACTCAAAACCTTGATAATTGAGATAGTAAGAGAAATACAGTCATGATAACCCTTCACAGTCCTAAATGCCATTCACAGTCCTATTAGATAGTCAATTAGAGAGATGAAGATCAGTTGAGGTGGGTTGAGAAAATTTGAGAATTGAGAAGATATTGAAAGATTTTTAACAAAGATTCCATGAAGTCATAGACATTTGATATTGAGAGGAAATGTGACAATACATGTAGTTAGGGTATGGTAACTGTTTTACTTCAAGAACCCTAAGCCTGGACACTGACATGTAGCATAATTTTGGTGAGGGATCGTGAATAGATAACCATTGGAACAATTTAGGAGGAATGCCAGATACCCCATTGAGGTAATTTGAGATCAAGTCAGCTTAGACAAGTAACTGCAGACCCCAAATTGTTCCCAAACCTCTCAGAATGCCTAGTGACAGCTCAAGAGGCTAGTTTGTTTTGCTTGGTATGAAACAAAAATGTTGCATAGGACCCTGAGATTATTGGGGATGTTAAATACCTTAGTGAACTTAAAATTTGTGTAATTTCTTGGTGGTTTCATGCCCTACAGTTTATGAACTATCATTAAGAGTTTAAACCACTTTCAGGGTACCTTGGAGGGCTATAAAAACTAGGTGAGAGAGAAATGCAATTCTATGCCTCTAGATGGAATTTTTTTTAAAAAAAACCACCTATAACATGTTCAATATTCTCATGATCATATTCTCATGCCATTGGTTCGTACAAAATTGTACATAAATGTATAGATTGGGCCTAAAAAGAATATTTTTTTCTATTTTACAGGATCGTATAATGAGTTATAACTTCAAATTTGACATGAAGATCAAGGGGAATGTTTTATAACTAAATCACATGCTTATTTTTGGTTGGCACATGTGGGGAGGCTTTATAATTATTTTCCACTTGCTTGGCAAGGAGGCCTAGTTAGGAGGGAGAAAGTGTAGAAATTGATATCTCCACTCACTCTGAGAGCATAAAATTAAACCTAGAGCTATAAATCCATACTAGGTACTTGAATATTCCATCATATTCTTAATATCCTCTATAGGTTTCTATACATAAATAGGTTTGTGTTATTTTATGGCTAGAAGGAATGAGACATATTTGAGGCTTTTGGTAGAGAATGACTTCTTGGGGTTAGTTTGAGACCTCAAAATGGATCATTGCATGTCCAATATGTGTCCAATAGGCCATCCATAAAGTTTAGACAATCTAAAGTAACTGAAACTAAGTTTTGACACTTATGTGTAAAATAGGCCCAAGGAGATGAAGAGCCCTCTAGACACATTGCATGAGAAAGAGGTGATGTGTTAAGGAGACCCTATTTGGGTCAGTTTAGAGGTGTCAAAAGTAGAGCAAAGAGGTAGAAGAAATTGATCTAACCACCAAGAAGGCCACTTGTCCTTCAACATGTCAAGAAGAAGTTTCAAGAAGCTAGTCAAGGTGTTAAGCAAGCACTTCAACTCCCATGCCATATGGAGGATCAGAGCATCTTTAGAGGAGCTAGACATGACTTTTAGGGTCTATTGAGGTGGTTCCATAAATCCCCTTCTTGTTGTAAGTCACATGCCACTTGTATACTCTCTCTCTCCTCTACTTTTCTTCTCCTTTCTCTCACATTCTCTATATATTGAGGTACTTTTTGCTAAGTTTTTATCCTACACCTGAGTATGGTGAATCCTTGATCATTTTTAGGCTCTAAGCAATAAAGAATGATTTGGTTTACCTTCTCCATGAGTTATTTCAATGTGTTTGTTAACTAGTTGATCTTACTAACTGATAGATTCTCGTCCTTAACATGTTATCCTTGTTTACATTCATACTCAGCTTTGAAAGTTTGTTATAGGTCTCTTGAAGTGTTATAATGAAGTGTTTCATTATTTTTAGTCAGTTTGCTTTCCACATGTGTCAATTCATGACCTTGAGTTTAGTCCTCCTAGCTTAAGTTAGCTTCACAAACCTACTTGAGAAATATTGATGCAAGGGCAATTTTGTAGTAGTGTCATGTGCAGGTTAGGCTTTTGCTTGAAGTGTCATTGTAATTGGTTGGTAGTGGTCAGGTTACAATTGGTGTATCACCTTGCTATGATAGATTTACTTTTTTTCCTCTCTCTCCCTTTTCATCCAAATGAGCAAGTATTTTAGGTGATGAAATTCAATAGACAAAGCAAGGGAACTAGCCCTTAACTCTAGAGGTTTGACTCACTTAAAGGTCACTGACAACCTAGACTCAATCCCATTGCATAGCTCAATTTGATATGGATTGAATCAACCCTCTCATAGGGTGCAATTTTGAGCTATAACAGAATCCATTTGCTCTTTTTTGCCTTTCTCATTTATAATTGTTGGAGGTTGACACGTGCATGAATCTCACCAAAGTTTGAATTTAAGTCACATATAAATATACTAGTAATTGGGTTCATTTGATCATTAGCACAATCATTAAGCACTTCTCATTTCTGAGCTAGCATTCTATTCTAAGCACTCTTGGAACATTTGCTGAAATCTTTTATTTGAACAATTTTTGTTATACAATTTAAGTTTATCGACATCTTTATTCTTGTTTGGGTGGTCTGATAAATCATTGGATTTTTCTAACACACTATATTTGTAGATTTGACTTATTAAAAAAAGACACAAGTTAAAATGTACGAAATTAGGTCAAGAGGTGAAAGAGGAGAAGTAGGAAAACAAGTTTGGCAATCAATTTAAAAATGACAAACCACTATCCAAGAGTGTTTGTATGGTCGTAATAAAAAGGTCTCCTCAATTTTAGATTTTAATAGGCTATATGTACCAATTTTAAATTCACATTTCCATATCTAAATTGTAATGATAAATTTAATGATAACATATAAAAAAAAAAAAAACTTTATAATCTCTATTTCCTTATATACATGCCTATGCCTAATTTTGAAGAGGACATTACTAATTTGATAATTCATAAATTAAACAATTGAATTTTTTTTGGATCAACTCATCAAAAAAGAGAACATATCATTAATATCATGTACCATCTATTCATTAATACCATATTTTAATCATAAATACATTATTATTGAAATTTAATTACTATTTGTCAATCACTCTGATAAAAGTAAAGTTCTACAATCCACTTAATAAACTCAGCTAATCAATCATTTAAATTTGTAGAGATGTAATGATCAACATTTGACAATTACACTGACCAAACCAATGATTACTATGCCCAAAAATAACATTGGTTAATATTAGTAATAATAATCCCATCTAAAATGACTTACACATCTCTAAAATTTAAAAAGTTGGGATCCTACAAAAAGTGAAAAAGGCCAGGCTACCATGCATCAGAATCTTAGTAGGGATAGAGGAATCTCTGACATTTTAAGTCTTAAATCACACCACCTTGTAATTATCATTAACGGACTTCAAATTTTCATTAAATTCCACCTAAGTGTTCCATCATTGATAATTTAGAAGATTAAAAAAAAATCCTGCCCCAGTAGAATGCTTGAATCTTCATTCATAAGCCTCAACTGCAACTCTGCAAGATCTCTGCTTTGGAAACTAGAAGATTACCTTATATATATATATGAATGACAGTAATGCCAATGAAAAAGAAATAAAAAGTGGTTCTGATAACTAATGTAGCAGGTGAATGAAGTGTTCAGGGCCAAAAATGGGCGTAGAAGCCATAACAATTTATCAGTAGGGGTCAGCCTCAACTCTTCCTTGATGAACCAATAGATAATGCATGGATCATATCAACAAATTTTGTGGACAGATCATCCTTATGAGACACCATCTGATAATGCACCTTCACATGCTCCATCATCCATTAAGGAATGGAGGGAATGGAATGGACGCTGATGCCATCCAGCCTGGGGGCATTAGTGGGTAAAATATCGATGTCCTCATGGAAGATGTTCTCAGGGGGATCCCGAAGTGAAGGATATATTAAATTAGGGTGACAAAACATTTAAACCCCGAGTCTTGCTAGCACAATCTCAAAATAAACTAATGAAAATGTTTTCTCCCTTAAAAATAAAAAATGAAAGAACATCAATTAGGAAAAATCCCACAAAGCTACCAAATTATCAATTAATCAACCCAAAATAGAATAGATTAGACCAAGCCAAAGAGCAAAAAAGTAAATGACATCATTTTAAAATATCCTATCATAATTGGGTAGATTATTCCTAACAACCAATATCTTACTCCAACTATGGGGTTTTTAATGTCAACAATGTCACTTACATCAATAAATCATACCCATGTGTTTGCACATAACTCTTCTTGTTCGATTCCACCAATTTCATGAGACCCTAAAAAACATTGTAGGAATACTACTGAGATCATCTGAGGTAGTCACCATTGCAATCTTATACTTATTAGAACTATTCCTATCGTTAATTGGGGTTTCAAAATACTACCTCCCTAGTTTACTGGTTCTAAATAGAACAACCCAATATCCATGGATAAAAATTAGGGTTACAATAACCAAATATGCCACTAAGTACATCAAAGCCTTGAAAAACCTTTGTGATAATATCATTCACCTTTTTTTAAGTTAGAGACCCTTGAAAGAGTTTTGCACAATAATGCCTATAAAATCCCTTTGAAAATATTGAATGCCTTCAGCCATTGCAACCCTTCTCTAGGGATAAAGTGTAAAATCCCCCTATTATTTTCTAACCCTAAACTAAAAAAAAAATAAAAAAAGAAATTGTAAGCTTATAATGATGACTTTTCAAAGGCCACAAGATCCTACCGTTGCAAGAAACATAAATCTTGTTATTTATTTTTCTATAACATAATATTTGGTGAACTTGGCACTTTGAGCGCATGCAAGGAGTTCTCACGACATGGTACATGTCCACTTCTAGCCAACAGTGTGGAAACTAATCCTTATCTCAAAAAAATGAAAACACAAATGTCTTTTATTGATTGATTGACCTTGATTTTAGCATGACACTGTTTGTCAAATAAATATGAACTATATATTATATTATATTACATTAATAGATTATTAATATAATATTATAATACCATTATATTTTACTATAATTACAATGTATGTCATTCACATAACAATAATATAATATTATATAATTTAGCATTGAATAATTGAAATTTCAAACGTTATAATAATATTATTATAGAACACATTAGTATTTATTGGTGTAAACTATATTATTATAGTATATTGTGATAATTATATATACAATATACAATATTATATTTAAATCAACATGTATTAAAACTAGCAATTGGTGCAAAGGTGCAAGTTATACCAGAATGAATGATGTAAATTTTGCATTTAGTAAAGCAAAGTTCTTTAAATGGAAATAATGTAAATTTATAATTATAGCACACTTGAAACCCATGGCCATTAAGTCCATAGCACATTTTAAATGAGGCTTATTTTTATTTCAAAAATGACTAATACTATTAACAACCTACTTGATACCCATTTGTGGGCTACAAATTTTCTTTAGGACATCGATAATAACACAATGGTTGAGGCCCAAACTCTCAATTTTAAGATAAATACTATACTAAAAAACATAAAACAAAATACTAGGGTGCTCATAAAAATTATGCTACAATTTATAAAGTTGTTTTATTTTAAGAATTTGTTGTCAACGTTTATGCACTTGCAATATTATGTTGACTTGTGAATGTTCTAAGGATTATTATATATTTTTATACCATAAAAATCTTTCACTTGATCCAAAATTTCCATATTTGTTTCATATAAATAAAGATGTCAAACTTCACAATGGATAAATGCTTACTATATTACAAGGAGATACGTACATGCTAAATGAAATCAATCATACCCATACCAAAGAAATTGACAATGATTACATGTATAGTAAAAAACCAATATTACAAAACACAATGACTATTAAAAAACATATTCTAGTAGAAAAATTTGGCATAAATTATAATATACCTAATGGGTTAGCCAATAGTGCAGATGGCAATTTCAAATATTACTTAAATAAAATTAAACACATTGTGTGGATACATTTCTATGATATAAACATTGGAAAATTTCAATGACATAAAATGAAATGATTTTATATTGAAGACATAAACAAAGATTGAAATCATATAACAAGAATTACAAAATAATATATATAAATATATACAAAAGAATAATTATGTGAAAACAATTCCCTATGTAAATAACATATGCAATAATAATTCATAGATCACAAGGACTAACAATAGACACTTTAGATTTTAGCCTCCATCAAGTGAATTATCATGGTCTTGTTTACATTGCCCTATCTTGAGTCAAAACTATAAAATCATTGTGCGTTATAAATAAATTGAAAAAAAAAAACTTTATAGTATCCTATGAAGTATAAAGTGAAATGCAAAGACTCCAACAATGTAAACAATGGAAATTATTATATGACCTCAATGACAAAAGGTGTAACTATTTCATTATATGTTCATTGAACATAAGTAATCTACAATTGTATATAAAAAGTATAGTATGTGATTATCAACTCATGGAGGCACATGTTTTATATTTAAAATAATCTCAAATAAAAAAAAAAACACCAAATAAAAATAAATCTCATAGACAAATTCCATTATTTTCTTGTAATGAGTATTTATAGTATCATGACATGTTACCAAAAAAAAATCAAACAAAGCATTGGAACATTTAGTACCAAAAAAATACAAAGAATCATAATTGGCATACTGCATTCAAATATATGCATATACATATCAAATATCTTTTTAACAATAAAGGCTCCTCTTATGTTATGTTGTGGAGTCTATTTCTAAAATTACAATGTATTTCAAAGACTGTACATTTAAAATGTGTTGTACACTCTTAATGGAGAACCATTTTGGGTTGACTTGACCCATAGTTTTGGTACCCATTATCTTGTAATACCTCCATGTTGATGTATTATGTGTAGATGGATATTTCATATGTATTATATCATAAGAACAAGGGTTTGAGAAGGAAGAACAAAGTGTGGAAATTCAAGTGCAAATTCAGGAGGGTTTGTTGAGCGTAGCTTCAACAATATTTGTGCATTGTAATTGTGAGAAGATAGATCTGAGAGTGGATTGTACTCTTGTGGCTCGTAATAAAATTTGACCAAGTGTTTCTTAGTGGATGTTGCCCACATTGGGTGAACCACTTTAAATCTGTTCTTGTTGTGCATGTTTATTTTTGTTCTTTGTACATCTCTCTTCATATCTATTATTATTGTGATTTTGTGAATTTTTTTTGCATAAATTTCTGGTTTATTCTTAACATTTTAATTTATTTCATGCATACTAGACTAACCACAATGCAATTTGGTTTGCCTTTCTTCTTTAAAAAATAAATATTTTTTTTACAAAAATATTCTACAAAATAAATTATAAATATACAAATACGACAAATACAAAATGCCCAGAAACCAACTTCCAATGGAAAGAAAAAGTTAAAAGGTATGCAATAATTTTATTTAGATTACCAATGTCTGCATGTAATTCAATTATGTGCATTTCGTACATTGAAGCATAGAAAAATAGCGAAAAAAACATAAATTTATTGATATTTTTTTTAATTGACAAATCATTTCAACAAACATGGAACAAAATACTCAAATAAAATATCCAAATATGGAATTAAATAGACATCAAAAGAGGTATGCATTTACAAATTCATTATTTCTTTTACTTTTTTACATTGTTTATGAAATAAAGCTAGCTACAAAATAAATTTCAAAACAAGAAAATCAAGCGACATGCATGCAACAATTGTCGATATCAACAACCACAAGTGTAAAGAAATATTTGAAAGAGAAATCCTTGTTACATACAAAATAATGCTTGACAAACAAAGAACAAGATGACTCTTGTGAAATTATTTAACATAGGTAATAAAGGGGAAATGACAATAATATTAAACATAATAGACTCACTAATCAAAATCTACAAAGACAACCTCCTAACACATAGAGAAATATGTGTTACAATTTTTTATTTTAATCCTAAAACTAACTATGACCGTGGTGACTATAATTTTATATTAATAGTAATGAAACTATTAAAATATACTTAAATATAGATGCATTTTGTTCAAATCATATGCTCATTCCAAATTCAAGAATTTAACTTCTCAATACCACATAAGACTATGCAACTAACATTGTAATAGTAATTTGTACGTCTACAATAAAATTGGCAACTAGTATATTGTGGAAATAATAGAGGAAAACTTGCTAACCAACAAAGCCAAAGAAAGTTCAATTAACTATATTTTTATTCTAATTTTTTTTGAAAAAAAAATATACTTTTTTATAAGAAAAAAATAAAAAATTTACATGTTTTTATGAAAAAACTATACAAACTACAAGTTTAGCTTTTCCTCATGCTAGCAACTGAGTACAATGAAATTGAAACCAAAATATGGAAAAAGGAACCTACAATTTTCCTTTTCAAAAACCTAGCCAAATGAGTTGAAGTAAGACAACCTTTTAGAACACTCAATCTACATTCATCACCTCTGTACATGCAAAAAGAGACCTCCAATGTCTACATATAATATTAGATACAACTATTGAAGTAAATACCAAATGTCAATTTATATAATTTATATATTGTAACAATTGTGAAAGTGAATGTCCATATTCCTATACTCACCACCTCTTAAACAACATAAAGGCTACCAATAACACCAAGATCTAATGCATTGCCACAGACCATGCACTTGATCGCTTATCCATGTCACTAGTAGAATTTGGCAAATAAATGACTACATGACTAAAAAATTTAGTCACAACAACTAAAAATGTCTAAATTCTACTATTTTTTTTCAACATAGCTATAAATGAGTAAATAAATGACTAATTTGGTCATTGACTAAAAAAATATTTAGTCATACAAATCAAAATGACTAAATAGGTACTCATTCAAATACAAATTAGATGAAGTTAAGAAAAAAATTCTGGTAGGAGTGTATTGCATGCAATTCATTATTCATTGAATATTTTCTCATTTTTTTAGTTGGAAATTAGGCTGTAACTGAGGCATTTTGAGTTATAACAGCTACTTGCATGGGCGATAAAGCTTGTTTGGAGAGGACTTGGAGACTTCTAAAAAGGTGGGCAAGGAATTTAGAGTTTGTTGCAAAGAATTTGAAGTCGATGAGGCCCTCTACAATGAAGTTAGATTTGGGGATGCCCTCTATAGTGAATTCAAAGGTGATTCAAAACCCTCATTACATTAAACACAAAATCTATAGATTTTTCATTAGCAACTTATAGTAGTTACATAGGAAACTAAGTCCCAGAACCATATAGGTAGTTTAGGGTTTATGGGACTATTTTTTCATTAGTTTCCTCTACACATTTTGGTGCATATTGGAATTAAACTTGTAATTCAAGTGAAACACCACCTTCTTCTAGTCGTTGGAAGAATTCCATATCCTTAAAGCCTACTGGAAAAATTTTAGAATTGGCACTGGGACTTTTATTTATGAATTCAACCCAAATGCCATTTCCTAATGCCTTCATAGAATTTTGTTGAGCCAACTCTAGTTCATCATACTCAACATGAAGAACCCCAATGTTGTTTAAAAATTCAATGGGTACTTCTTCTCTGCTCTTATTCAGAAGAGACTTTGCTGTCTTAAGAGAATCTAAGGTTGTACTGGGGTCTGACGATATTAATAACCCACCCATATTGATAAATGCATGGGCATCACATGGATCTATATGAGTTGAATTTTTTAAAATTTCCAAAGCCTTCTCTGCCTACCCTTGCTGAGCATATATATGGCCTAGAACTTTTAATCTATCATAGTTCTCGGGGTGAACCTCCAAAACCTTTTCAAATTCTGAGAGAGATCTCTTAAGATCTCCTAGCTTCAATTAAACTTGTCCATAAAATTTTGTGGCCTTTGGGTTTCCTTAACTGATGCCATGTATTAGCTATCAATGGTATCATAATCACCTTTACTATGATAAGATCATGCAAGATTATAATATGAATGAGATTTCATGAGAGGGTGATCAATTGAAACAAGAGCTATCTCAGTCAACTATTCCATAAGAAAACATTGCCCTATGAAGAAAAAATGGTTTACTAAATGATTCAATGCCATTGCACAGTACGGGTATAATTCAAAGGCTCTATTCATCTTTTCCATTCCTTCATGAACACTACCTTTTTCAAGAACTATGAGAATCTTACAAGTAAAAAATGCACATAACTAACCACAGAGATTTATGTGGAGGCAAAACATCATTTGCTAATACCTACATAAAATTTTGTTGAGCCAACTCTAGTTCATCATTCTCAAAATGAAGAACCCCAATGTTGTTTAATAATTCAAAGGGTAGTACTTCTTTGTCTTCTTCAAAAGAGACTTTGGCATCTTCAGAGAATCTAAGGCTGCATTAGGGTCTGACAAGATTAATAACTCACCCATCTTGATAAATACATGGGCATCATGTGGATCTATGCTTGTTGCCTTTATTAAAATCTCCAAAGCCTTCTATTGGTTCTCAAATTTGTAGTATGCAAACCTTAAAAGGATGCCAAGATTTATGATTAGGTTATGCAACCAATTTGGCCAACTGACAGAATCAACCCAAGTGGTTAGGATTCTCTACACTTTAGGCTCTACTTTGCCCAAGTGGGTGTTACCTTATATTCATTAATGATTAATTACTCCTCAAATTTGTTGGTGACTTCAGAGTATATTAAGGGATTTATGTAATTTTGTCAATTGAATCATCCAATTCACCCTAATCCAAAATGGCATATGATTTTAATTAGATTTTTTTTAATTTTCTATTCTAATATTACTCCTACTCCTACACAACAAAATATTAAAATTGTAATTGTTAAATATGATATAAAGAAATGATTCTAGAAAAGAATTGATCAGTGCCTTTCTAAATAATTAGGTAATGGATTCTATTCACAGAAAGATTTATGCTTTCTATTTAGACACAACTCAAATTATTTGGCATGGGGTTGTCTATGACTGGCATAAACATGCAAGATTATTATTACCTGGCTCTTCTTAATTATCCAAATTGAATCCTCCAAGTTACAACGATCTATTCAATGGAATTTAATCCCTACTTGAGGAAACCCAATTAGATAAACCACCCAAAAATAACAAATGTGTTTTGAATAACTAAACATATACTTGATATCTTAATTCAAATAACAAGGTGAAATAAAAATGGAGACAATCAGATAAAGTATAACATGAATATTCAATAAGCAATCGAGAACTAGATATATGGCACCAGAGAAATGTGGTTTGCTTTTATTGATATATCTTTGAAGAGCAGGCCTTACAATGCCTTTTTCCAAAATCAAATTCCCCAAGAGCTTTCCCAAGGTCTTGGTTTCCTTATTATAGGGGTGAAGAAAGCTATAAGCTTTAGACATTTCACAGTCCAAAAAATGACTTTTCATATACCCACCCCTAAATATGACCTGTTACAACATATACTTTTTGACAAGTCTTACAAAGATCACCAATCATATTTTAAATACATATTGGAAAGCATAAAAACAAGAAAAAGACAAAACATGAGGACATCCAAGATTTGTTAGTGCCATGTTGACGCCGTCTTGATGTTCATTGATCCTCTGAATACTTACCTTGCTTATTCTTCAGTTGTCAAATATTGATTCTCCCATTAGTACAATATAAAATTATTAGGCCACTTATATTCTATGATCTGGAGTAGGTTGGCCTAGTGATATTTCCATCTTTTGTCCAGTAGCACTTTGACATAAATGAAGAACTTTGCATATCCAACATCCAGATTAATTACTCTATCCAAAATGACATTGAAACTGAGAATAATTATGTTTTGATCTTTTTTCAAGAAATCAATGACTTGAGAAATTGTTTGAACATATTCAATTTTCCATACGTCAAAACCTTTGATCTTTTTATCCTCTGTCAAAATGGAAGGAATAAAATAGTGTTTGAAGGTAGCAAAAGAATCAATCTTTGCTTGTATTTTCTGGCTCTCACCATTAACATATTGAAATTTATCCAAGATCATTTTCACTATCTTCTCTATTGGCTTGAGTGAGGTCAGAGCACCTAGATCTCTTTGTAGAACTTTGCAAAAGGTTATCAACGTATGGTGTGTAGGTTTCCATTTCTTATATATTGGATCCAAAATAGAAATATTGACCTTCAACTAATCAATGGCCTGAGACAAGGAAGAATAATATTCATGCACATCTCCTAGCTTTTCAACAACCAATTTTACTTGTATTTCAAAATATTCTCAAACACCTCAATGATTTTTGATTTGACCTCATCCTTTGTCTTCTCATTTTGCTTTTACAAATCTTCAATTTCTTTCTCCAACTTCAACTTCAATGCATTCAACTAATCAACTAGGATTGTATTATCATTGGTTATTTGTGACACAAGGGATTGGTATCGCACAATTGCTTGGCTTTGAGAATCAAAACCCTTTAACTACTTCTTTAGTTTGACATTTTCCAAATACAGCCTATTCACTTCATCATTCATCTCAATTTGAGTTTTTTCATAATCGAGCAATCTTTGCTCCATTTTCTTGACAAGAACTTTTGTGAACATTGTAGAGTGCACAGTAAGGGTGGTAGATTTAAGCATTGATGTATCTTGAAATGTTTTCACCATTGTTGTTCCCCTCAACTCCTGGACTACATCAAGTAATCTTGGCTTGTTGGTGTTCTTTGTGTTTCCCATATTACTAGAGTCTATGTCTTTGGGTTAAACCCATAACCACTAACACCATCCTCATAATCAAACTCAAGAACCATCATGGGGTCATCTTAATTTCTCACTTGGTACAACAAAAACATTTTCGTCAATTACAGGCTAGGGATGATCAACACATTACTCTTCAAAACCATTTGTCTAGCGTCATCAGGGCTGGCATTTATTCCATCAATTTTCAAATCATTAAAATTTTGTCATAAATTGATCATGCTGAGATTCATCAACACCCATTTGATTTATTTTCACCTTTTCTTCAGATTATTTCATCTTCATTTTGAGCCAAACATCTTTGAATTCTAGGGTATTGATGAAATCATCATCCTTGATGAACCTCATAGAAGCCACAACCCTTTCATCTTTTTGTAGTTCAGGGTCACCTTGTACCTATTCATCTATTCTTGCTTTTGGTTTGTGTTCTTTTGTTTCTTGACCAACAAAGGGTTGATAAACTTCCTCTTCCTCTCCCATATACCTCAAAATACTAGCCACCTCCTCAGATTCACCATCTCCTTTAGTCATTTCATATGGTACTAGTGGAAAAACATCATCAGTGTTTTGCCTTTTGGTAGGGGGTGAATCAAGAACAACTGGATCTTGCACTGACGTTACATCTATCCCAGATTCTTGAATCACAAATCCTATTGGATTTTTGATAGGGAGGTTGGTAGATTTTGTAGGCTGCTTCTCAGACTTGCCATATATTTTTTCAAAATTATCAATTATCAAATCTATTCTTTTCAAAGGGTCCTTCTCTTCAATGAAAAATCCTAAAAAATTAAGGTTTTGTTTTCTTTTGTCATCCTCAATCTTCTTCAAAATTTCCCATTTTCTTTTCGTATTATATACCTCTTCAAAAGTGACACAATTTCTGATCACATCCTCATCAAGATTGATTTGATAGGATATCCCCATCCTGGTAAGGATGACTTGTCTAACAAAGTTCATGTGACCCTCTGGATCAAAAACCCTTTCTATCTCTGATTTCAAAGAATATTTAGCCTTCAAATAGGCTTGCAACTCCTCCAAGGTATCTGTACCAGTGTACCATTCGCCAAACACAGTGGAATCTGGAAGAAATGTGCCCTTATTCTATTTTTTCATCACATCTTTCTCCATCCAGAGCATCTACCACATGAATTGAAGAAAAGCAATTCTATTTGGCAATACATGGGGTGGCTGAGTACACCCATATACTCTGATTATAGTATGCTCAGACAAGAAATACCAATCAAAAAAGTTATGTTTGTGACCCTGTTATGGCCTATAAGTAAGAGGCCTCAATATTTATCTAACCTCTTTGGTCAATCTAGGAAAAAAGCTACCAAGGGAATTAATTATTATGACTAAGAAATTATTATGAAACACAACATAGTTACAGTTTTGGCAATGAGTGTCCCATTTTTAACACCAACACTGTGTAGGCAATCTTTGTCTCTTTTGATCAATCATGCTCATGTCCATCCTGCTGGACCAATTCCTTCTATTATGATACAAAACTAAATGACACAATAAAGAATACTATTTGAACTCCATAGGTTTCTTGTTCTCCCTTATTTTCAAAAATTTGCCATGAAATTTCTTCTCGATAAATGATGCAAAATCATACTCAACATTAACCTCTAGGTTCTATATTCTCATGGCCATCATCATCATGCCAACTAGAATTCCATCTTGGGAATCAATTCCTAGCACTTGACACAAAACAAAATATGTCCTTTTGAAATACACAACAAATTCATCAACTGGAAAAGGCTCAACTGTAGTGGTTGGGATTGAAATCCTTCTATTGTTGGCCCATTTCCTCATGTACATGGGCAACTCATCACTCATTTGTGTATTTATCACACTAGTATATTCTTGTTCACTCTTCTTTAAGTAAACTTTTGTGAGGGCTTGCTTGTTGAGCATGAAGCAATCAATGCTTGCATTTATGTCCATAGCCACTAATGGTGACCCATTTGGCAACCTGACAATTTTGGTTGTTGGATGATAGTGTTGTGCCAATATCCTGATCAAATCCACATAAATGACTACATTTGGAACCAAAATCTTATCCAAATTCAAATTCCATGGGTTTGCAACCGGTCCCTATCCATCTTGAATTTCACAAAAATACCAAAAAAAATTCCATCTTGAGATAGGGACTCTAGCATCCTAATACCCCTTTGCTAAATCCTTGAATCATTTATTATACCCTTTGTCAACTGAATTTGACAAAATGTCCAACAATGACTGTTGAAGGGACTGCTTCTTAGGAATAGGAAGTTCAGTGCTTTTACTTATAGACTCAGATTTCTTAGGTGCCATAGTTTGATGTTTTTATGAACTAGGGTTTTGATAGTCACTTTCTTTACCAAACCAATTGAAAATAAATTACAAACTAAATACCAACTAATACGGTTAGCCTCCAACAACCCAATATCTAATAAACCATATTATTTTACCCTATTTTGGATTAATGTGGTTTATTAAACCTTAATAAGATAGAACTATGTGAATGAATTCACACTATAAAGATACAAAATAAAGTAAAAATATAAATGTAAAAGATTGAAACTGATCATGAGAATCTAGCATGTTAAATATTGAAAGTAAAATAAAAGACATAATACTTAATGGTTCCTTGTACTGTTTAGGATTGAGACTATATGCAAGTGGGATCAAAGAGCAAAATACTTAATTATAGGATTCTTAGATCAGGATTTGGATCTATATGTTTACTTGAACATTAAAATCAACCTTTGGTCATTGCCTCTGATGCTTGTGTTTTGAACTTGACATTTTTGTCTGTGTAATTATTTCCTCTCTTTTTTTTTTATAGGTTGGTGTGAATGTTTCTCTTAAGTTTGTATGTGTTAACTTGAGGTTTGACTGTGCACATACCTCTCAAAAATCTATCTCTATCACTTGAAACCCTAGGTCTAGTTGTAATGATAAACTTATATCTACAAAAGGGGAATAAATGTGGGTTTCATTGACCCAAACCATGCTCAGCTAAATAGTTGAGTGTTGCCTACATATCAAATACTCTGAAGAGGGAAATCAAACTTTATGTATTTATTCTCGTTTGGTGAATGTGTGCAATAGTGCTTGTTCAATAAATGTAACATGTAATCTAGCCCCTGATACTTGGAAATTGAAAACTTTGGCTTGGCTCTTGTGTGATTTAGACTTGGCTAAGACCTTCTTCTAGTGACTAATTGGTAAATTCAGAAGAATAAGGCAGTTATCTCAAATGTGCAAGTGTTTTAATATGCATGATAAGTACTTGTTAGCTTATTAATAGGCCCATTCACATTTTATATTTATACAAGATTCTTTGGGTAATTTATCATTCCATAGACATGTGAAAATTACACATCAAACCATATGAATGATTTGAATTTGAAATGTGACTAGTTCTTAGTGTGGGACAAAATCATTAAAATCAAGGAGTGCCATCAGACAATATGTATTAAGACTAACAATATTGTCTAAGAGACAATAACATTAATTTGATGAAAGTAGGATAAATAACTATTTTGACATAGGTGGTGGGAATTCTTGTAGGTGACTGATAACAACTTGGAAAGGTTAGACTTGATGAAGGCATGTGGATGTGAGAAAATGGTGAATGAGAGTCATATTTGCATGCTCAAGTAATGTAGGGCAAATTTAAGTCAAAATTAACATTGCCAAGTATCAATTACCATACTTTAGTGTCTATAAATTTCTCAATTTAAATTCAGTATTCAAATGTAATACAAACACTAGAGTAAAAGGATGAAAACATGTACCTGAGTGTGTACATGACAATTTGTCTTTGGAATATGCTCCAAACATGTAGCCTACACTAAATAAACCTAGAAATAAAATTTAGCATTCAATGTTGATGGAATGAAATCTAAAAATGCATAAATTGAAACTTCAAATTGAAGAACAAGAAAGAGTATAGTTGTATGTGGATGAATCATGCTACCTTGTAACTTGATGGAGATGAAGCATTTTTATTAAAGCATTGGATAATGAATAACTAAGATGAGTCCATGGTTTGGGAATAAAATTACCAAAAATTCATTATAAAAATAAATGGAGGAGTGCCAAGGCTGTTGAGCATCGCATTAACCTCAACCAAACTAAACCATGTAAGTAATCTTACACTAATATTGTAACCCAAATATGGAAGGTGGGAGCCACATATTGGTCTTGTGGAGTAATTTCAAGAACATTGAGCGAACTTAATCTCATCCACATTAACTCATTTAAACATGTATCAATCATTGCAAACAAATTTATAGATTCAAGGGTGCTCATTGTTGGGTACCATGGAATGTGCTTGTAAAGTAGAAGTTTCGATAATGTGTATGTGTATGAACAAGATTAATTCCCCATAATTGGTGTTAACATTATAAATTATGATAATGTGTATGCATGAACCAACTTCATGCCTCATAATATGAACTAATAGGTTTCAATACCATATAAAATGTCATGCATCTATATGCTGTTTGTGTTTCATATCTAAACAACTTGAAAACTTGTGGTTCATGTCCTATTCTTGTTTCAATGCATGCAACAATTTATAGGATTATACCAATGGTTTAGAAACTCAACCAACTTTCTTAGAACCATGTCATATCCTAAAACCAATCTTTATATAATGTATATAATTAAATTGAAGTGTTTGAGTGTGGGTGCTTTCCTTGAATCATCTTCACCATGCCAAAATAATTAAAAAAACATACAAATAATATTTTTGGTTGATGCGAGATTACTTATACACCTTAGATGTTCCTACATGACATCTTCCCACTATTGTTAAGATTATCTATTGTATTCTTTATCATCCCACTTTAAAATTTAAATATGATTTCATATTTAACTTCAATTCAAAATAAAAAAATTGAGAGAGAGAGAGAGAGATACAAATGATACAAATGTATTTTGATTTTATAAGCATAAATACGTTGTATTTCTTCAAGTTTTGGTAAAACAAAGTATTAAATTTTAAGGACAATAAAGGGATGGCCATATATATATGTACATTTGAAAATTATAAAATATATAACTTTTTAATTATATAATTAAAATGTTAAAATCATTAAATATTTTAATAATATTATTTAATAAAGTTATATTTATAATATTGAATATCAAACAATAAATATTTAATATTGACCATTGAAAATTGAACCCAATACAAAATTCAAATACAAAATTCAATATGTACCAAAAAGGTTGGGTATGCATCGCTCTAGAACACTTTAAATATGTCTAACAAAAAATGTGCCATTGATGATTTTCCTTTGTTGCATTGTTAAACAACATTAAACGAATATATAAAATTGGGAGTTGTTTAAGCAATAAAATACCATAATTTTAAATCAAAAAAGAAAGGGAGGTTGTTCTTCTAAATTATCCTTTAAAGTGAGATAATATTCCTTAAAATCTAAGTGGCCTAAACCTGTAATAATTTAATCTTGTTCTATTGTTTTCCCAAAATCTGTATGTGTTTTGTATGCTTTTCAAATTTCTTGATAGTTAGTTTGTTTAAAAGAGTGAGAAATCACTTAAATATTAGTGTTTAAAGTAGTTCACTACTTTTTCATTTATTTTGTGTTTTGTAGCAGGTGATAAACACTGCTTGCCAGAAACATGTCTTGAAACAAATCTACACTAGTTCTCCCCGCCTCCTAAGCATGTTTCTCCTGTCATTTGGATTCAAGTTGGAGGTTTCCTTCCTTATTTTTTAACTATTACTTGGAATTTTAATTTTTTTAAACTCCCTTTCAGTTATTGGATCCAGAGATATCAAGGGTTAAATGATTATGGTTGTCGCAAGACAAAGGGAGGTTCTTGTAATTTAGGGACTGCTCAAACATATTTGTTTTGTGAGATTTTAACTATATTTATCTTCGAAAAGGTTTACTCATGTCCATTTAAACATAAGTTTTGGTATAATTAATATGTTTTCTACCATGAATATTATAATAAATGTGCATCATCTTTTTGAAGAAATTTATAATCCTGAAAGACTAGTCTCCACCATAAGTATGCAGGAAGGTTGAATAGTCTTTGTTGGAGGACGTGGCTTCCAGCTCAGCATACTATTTAATCTCCCATGCTATAGCTTATCTCTCCTCACCATTTTGCATTAAATTCTCTTTAAACTTTTTGCTATTGACCACATACCTATCTGCTATGCTCAATTTATTTAATGCTCTTTGTACCTCTTGTTTCTGGCTGCTTCAAGAGACTTCTTAGACACGTGTTTCATTACTATGTTTTTCATATTAATATTTTTGTATGCTCTGTTCTAAAAAAAAGGATGATAAAAATACAACAAAGCTCTGATTCTTTCAAAAATAACAGATAACCATGTGGGCAAGGCAACGCTGTTAGGAGTGGATTATAAAAGTTTGTAAAGACATTCAGGGAAAGATTAATGCATATATAGCTATTTTGTATTCTGTTTGGAAATCTTACTCTCCATATTTCTGTTTTATTTCAAGTGTCTAGTTTCAAGTCTGTAAATGTTTTTTGAGTTGTTTGTTCACTCTACTCATCTGGGATAAGAGAGCATTCTGTGTTTGGTTGTTTATTTTGTGTTTGTCTCCCACAGTCTTTACCCAAACCAACACTATCTTTGGATCTTTTTGTAAGAAATTGAAATTAGGGTTCCAGAGCATCGTGAATAGCCTTCAGCTACTAAAAACTAAGGTCCCTATTCAAACACCTTAGCTATGCTATGTTCTCTTCCATTGTAAAAAAAAAATGCTAAATAAACCTTTTATACGAGTGCATGTATCCATGTGTTCCTTTATCTTCAAAGAAATGTTACCTAGGTTCAAAAATCTTTTTCCCATCACCCCTGAGATAAATGCATTGTTTTCTCAAAATAATATTTTCTGTTTCAATTTCATTATGTTCAAAGGTTGTAATCAACTCTTCCTCAACCATTTTGCTGCACCCAATTTTCTTCCACATATTTCCATTTCTTACATTGTTGACACACAAGAATCTATTCTTTAAATAGATGAATGAGAAACCTTCACTTTAAAAGAGATGGGGAGAGGATAATAAGGTAGGATGGGGGCACTCTAGAGAATGCTTGAATCTCATTCACGAGCGTCTGCTGCAACTCTAGAAGATCTTTGCTTTGGAAAAACTATTTCAGAAATCTAATATGGAAGAACTATTTCAAAAAATCTAATATTGAAAAACTATTTCATAAAATCAAATATAAAAGAATTATTTCAGAAAATTTAATATGGAAGAATTATTTCAGAAAATCTAATACGAAAGAATTATTTCAGAAATCTAATATAGAAAAACTATTTCAAAAAATCTATGGAAGAACTATTTCAAAAAAAACTAATATGGAATAACTCCTTCAAAAAATCTAATATGAAAAAACTATTTTAGAAAATCTATAGAAAAACTATTTCAGAAAGTCAAATATGGAATAACTATTTAAAAATCTAATATGAAAAAACTATATCTGAAATCTGATATGAAAAATGTGAGAGAAGTTTGCAATTTCCTTCCTATTAACGTTGGCTCACTACAAAAAATAAATGAAATGTTGCTCTGTTTGCATGTTGAAATAGGAGAATGCAAAGTTGCTCTGCTTCTCACCACCTGCTCATCAAAATTGGTATTTTTAGGTTGTTTCCATGATCATTTTTTTATTACCCAACTTTTGATTTCAGACTTACAATGAGAGTTTGTCGTGTTGATTTCACCACTAAAATTTCTTTTGCTTCCTCAAAATCCAATATAAAATACAAATACAAGGGAACACCTTAACCATCTTCGAACATATCAAGCATTACAAAAAACATTTGATATCGATCTCAAACATGTTAGCTTGCAGGATTTACAAACAATGTTAAAATAGATATAAATTTCTTTTGGCTACTCACTTTGATGACAATGGGCTTGAACCCCCTCTCCATTAATTTTTTTTATAATTTAAATTTCTTTTCATTCCACCTCTATGCATTCAAAGGGGCACGCTTCTACCATTCTGCTGCTACTTCCATTTCATTCAAACTTATCCTCCCTCATGATCTTAATGTGCTTCAATCTTTCATTTCTGATCTTTAGTTTTGTGAAGAAATTTCTGCCATGGATGAAAACATTAGCGTGGAGCATGCAAGGTCCTATAATCTTCTTTAAAAGGTGGGCCACAGATCTCAATGAATGATAGGCTTATCAGTTTGGTCATGGAAAATTTTGAAGTTGAGATCGTTGATGCCCTTGCATGGAAATTTATGATGATTATGTGGGGCGAGATGATAATCCTGTGGAGATTGAAAATTTTCACCGACTGAATAATACAATCATGGTAATGTAACAATTAACAACTATTTTTAGTAGGCAGAACAAAATGCAACTAATGGGCTAATCTGTACATGCCAGATTCAAGTTTGACATAAATATGAAATTACCTAATATATATATGACATGAATGTCAATGCAAATGAAATAAAAAGTGGTTCTGAAAACTAATGTGTCAGGTGAAGGAAGTGTTCAGGGCCAGAAATGGGCGTAGAAGCCATAACACCTCAGATTAGCCATGAGCCTCAAAGCGTTGTCCCTGCTATGGGGAGCGAAGTTATCCCATCCAAAAACAATCATGGTGGGGATTGCGTAATGAACTTCTACAAACAATTTGTCCACAATGAGGGGCATTTCAGGGTCCTTCAACTACTTTATGAGAGTGGGCTATTCCCTGCCTTCAATGTCCATCTTGACGACCACGGTGTTAGTAGGTGACAGCCTCAGCTCTTCCTTGATGAACCAGGTCATATGAACATAATTTATGGACAGATCATCCTTCTCAGACACCCCCTGATAATGCACCTTCACATGCTCTATCATCCATTGAGGAATGAAATGGTTTTTAAATTTCCTCCATGAGATTGCACAGTCTAAGGGACCACCAATTACATTGAATGCTCAAATCGATCAAAGATTTTTAGGATCTAAGGTATTTTTTAGAACACTGCTCCACCTCTTGTTGAATTGAGTTAGCATCTCCGCTAACTTTTAAAATATTTTTTCCTCAAATACATCTATCATGCAACCAACTCTTAAATTATTTGCATATTTGGCTTATATGTCTATGTATGAGGACACTCAAGGATAAGTGCTTCTCTGTTTCAACCGCCCCTGTAATGCAACAAAAACAAACCCTCTCCTCCCACTACTCCTTAGGGGTTGTCCATCTTGCATCAGAGTCTATGAGAGCCGGTTCTTAATTGAGCAATGAGGATATTTTCCCTCCAACTGATTTCAGCTCCTATATGTGCTTTTTCATTATGTTCTGATTCAGACATAACATTGAAATATAATGTTGTCTTTTCTTGCTTGTCCCCTCCCTACACATCCCCATTTTGAATTTTTCATTCACGTAATTTTTTAATCTATTTATTAATATTTGTGCATTTTATTACAATAGAGGGAGTCGAATCGACATGGATGCCATCCAGTAGAATATTGACATCCTTGTGGAAGCCATTCTAGGTGGGATTCTAACGTGAAGGGTGTATCTTGAAGGCGCGCACCTCCATGAAGTCATCAGGGTACATTCATAGGAACCAATTGACACTAGATTTGAAGCTGCTGGCTCCCAAGTCAAGGTATACATGTCGCCTCCTCACCACTAGCTCCCCTATTCTCGATGCCAATAGCCACGATAACAGATGAGTTTTGTCCCCAATGCCCCTTCACCTTGCATAACATCACCTCCCTTACCCACTTCATTTGCTTCCATGTCTTCGCTTCCTCTGACTACCCTGAGTAATGCTCATCTTTGCTCATGCACACGTCACTCTCTTCCCCAATTTTGCTTTGGTTGTCCAATTCCAATGTATTCCATAATGGATAGAATGATACAACACCATGGAAGAGGACAACACCAGAATAAGTTGGTATTACATCCACTGTTGCATCTTCTCATTCCGCATGTACCCAGGGTTTCCAACCTTCCATTGTGGCACATCACGAACATAACATGTGATCCAATTATCAAGTATAAAAATCTCACCATGAACTACAGAGCATGAATTTAAAGTAAAATGTCTCCATGAAGAGTAGAAATGAATTTATTGGATCATATCAAATGGGAAAGTGGTTGTTAACCAACTACCCTAATTAACGTGATAATATGATTTGTAATATTTTATTAACCCTCAGAGGGTAGGGTATTATGTTGACATCTTATTTCATATTTTGAAAATAAACAAATAGAATATTAAAATGATGAGTAAGTGTACGTCTAAATCAGTGAGCTCCTTAGGCAAGACAAATCATGAGTAAGGGGTATCTACATCATCAAAGTCACATAGGGCACAATCCTGGCCTTAACCGCTTGACTCTTCTTGTCAGGTACCTAAAGGGATTTGTACCCTAGTGGATGGATATAAGCAACCATCATCCTCACTAGTCAGACTACGACCCTTTTAGTATAGCTTTTATTTTTCAATTAGTAGTATTTGCATATAGTCTAGTTTTATTGTTTTAAATTTGATTAGGGTATTTGTAATGTTTATGAATAGATGTTATGTAGTTTGAAATAGATCCATTTATTTATAAAATAGTTAAAAGGGTAAACCAAATGTTTGAGTAATAATTTAATATATATATGATGTTCATTTAAATACAAGTAAGCCAAAATTTTGATTGATACGTGATGTTAAATTAAGATATATATATATATATATATATATATATATATATATATATATATATATATATGGCATCTCTAAAGATGTGAGTTTTTGGTAAAAACAAATTGAATTTAATTCCCAATTACCTTCATGATGCTATGCCAACATAACATGTATGCATTCCATAATGTGCATGCATTTCATAAATGGCTTGCTTTCTCAAGCCAAAGATTTGGACCTATTAACACAGCCAAATATGAGAGTTTTGACAAAAAATAAAAAAATTAAACTTCCATCACCAAGTTTATTACAAATTTAAACAAGAAAATTCATAAAATTATTACCATGATGATGAACACACTCTTACATCCAAATGCAAAAGAAAATATATGGTTATAAACTAGCCCAGATTCTACATGCATTAAAAAAAAACTAGTTTTCATTTTTTAAAGTAGTTAGGTGGTTACATGGTCGGCTATCCATTTTTTGTTTGTTTTTAAGATCTATTTAATTTTAAAATTAATTAAAAATATTAATTCAAAATAAAATAAAAAAATATATGGTACAAATTAGATGACTTTATCTAAATCTTCACTAAATGGTTTTAAATAATATTAAACAATGCTATAAAAATGAGGGGCCGCACAACCAAATTTCTACTCTATTTTCCTAAAGAATAAGAGTTCCTATTCAAATTTTAAATGTTTGACCTAGTTATACTTAACCATTTTTGAAAAAAAAATGTTTTGTAAACTACACTCAAAATGCTACAATTCATGTTTTTACACCATCCTCAAATTTTGAGTGTAACTATCTCAAATATCTATAGAAGTTCAACTTTCTTAATTTTTAGGAAAAACATGTCCACTAGTAGGCCCCCTTTTGTCCCCTAACTTTGTGCACTTACCCCAATATTCTATTTGATTTAAAATTTCTTAGAGAGAAATTATGTGAGATTATTTTCAATTGTGATATTGTAGTTTTTATTATCAAGAATGAAAATATTATAAGATATACAGTTGTATATGGACAAGCAATCAAGGCTAAAGAAGCAATGATTATTTGACCTTCCGTAATCCAAACACTAGATTCGTTGGAGATTAGTTCTATTCAAGCCACTGCTTTTACTTTACCTTGTTACTATTAAATATCATAACAACCTCACTCTAATTGAAAACAAAATTAAAAAAACTTTGGCATTCTATATATGAAATTAGGGTGAGGAAACATTTAAACCTTGAGTCTCCTGAAAACAATATCAAAACAAACTAATGAACATGGTTTTCTTCCTTAAAAATAAAAAATTCAAGAACATCAATTAGGAAAAATACCCCCAAAGCTAACAAATTATTAATTAATCAACCCTAAATAAAATATATTAGACCAAGGTAAAGAGCAAAAAAGTAAACAACATCATTCTATAAGATCTAGTTATAATTAGGTAGATTATTCCTAACTGCCAAGATCTTACTCTGACTATGGGGGTTTTATTGTCAACAACATCACTTGTATCAATAAATTATACCCATGTGTTTGCACATAATTCTTCTTGTTCGATGCCACAAATTTCATGAGACTCTAAAAAAAATTGTAGGAGTACTACCCATATCATCCGAGGTAGTTACCGTTGCAATATTATATTTATTAAAACTATTCTTATCCTTAATTGGGGTTTCAAAACACTGCCTCCCCAGTTCATTGGATCTAAATAAAACAACCCTAGAGCCATGGATCAAAAATAAGGTTACAATAACCAAAGATGCCACTAAGTACATCAAAGGCCTAAAAAACCTCTATGATAATATCCATCACATTTTTTCAAGTTAGAGAACCCTTGAAAGAGTTTTGCATAATAATTCCTATAAAATCCATCTGAAAATATCGAATGCCTTCAATGACTGCAACCCTTTAATAGGGACAAAGTGCAGAAGCCCCTCCCATTATTTTCTAATCCTAAACTAAAAAACGAAAAAAAGAAATCAAAAGCTTATAATGCTGACTTTCTAACGCCCACAAGATCCCACTATTACAAGAAACATAAAGCTTTTTAGTTATTTTTTTATAACATAATATTTGATGAAATTGGTAGATTGAGGGCATGCAAGGTGCTCCCATGACATGGTACCTGTCCATTTGTAGCCAACAGTATGGAAACTAATCCTTATCTCAAAAAAATAAAAAAACAAATGTCTTTTACTGATTGATTGACCTCGATTAACATGACACTATCTATCTAATACATTAGAACTATATATTATATTATATTATATTAATAAATTATTAATATAATATTATAATACCATTATATTTTACTATAATTATAGTGTATGTCATTCACATAACAATAATATATTATTATATAATTTACCTTATTGAACTATTAAAATTATATAATGTTATATTAATATTACTATATAACATATTAGTATATATTTGTGTAAACTATATTTTCATTATATATATATATATATATATATATATATATATATATATATATATATATATAAACATGTATTACAACTAGCAATTGGTCTAAGAGTGCAAGTTATGTTAGAAGGAATGACGTAAATTTTGTATTTAGTAAAGCAAATTTATTTAAATGGAAAGAATGTAAATTGCTAGTTATAGCACACTTGAAACCCATGACCATTGAGTCCATACTACAATTTAAATGAGACTTTTTTTTTAAATTTTAAAAATGACTAATACTCTTAACAACCTACTTGATGCCTATTTTTTGGGCTACAAATTTTATTTAGGAGACCCATAATAACAATATGGATGAGGCCCAAACTCTCAGTTCCAACAATAATACTAAAAAACTTAAAACAAAATAAACAGGATGCTCATAAAATTTATGCTACAATTTATAAAATTGTTTTATTTTAAGAATTTGTCATCAACGTTTATGCACTTGAAATATTATGTTGACTTGTGAATGTTCTAGGGATTATTATATGTTTGTATACCATAAAGCTCCTCCACTTGATCAAACATTTCCATATTTGTTTCTTGGAAATAAAGATGTTGAACTTCATAATGGAGAAATGCTTACTATATTACAAGGAGAGACGTACACACTAAATGCAATCAACCATAACCATAAAAATGAAATTGACAATGATTACATATATAGTAAAAAACCAATATTACCAAACACAATGACTATTAATAAACACATTCTAATAGAATTGAATGGTCGAAATTATAATATACCTGATGGGTTAGCCAATGGTGCATTTGGAATTTTCAAATATTTCACAAATGAAATTAATCACATTGTGTGGATACATTTCTACGATATAAACATTGACAAATTTCAATGACAAAAAATGAAATGTTTTTATATTGAAAACATAAACAAAGATCAGAATCATATAACAAGAATTATGTGTGTGTGTGTGTGTGTGTGTGTGTATATAAACAAAAAAAAATTATGTGAGAACAATTACTTATGCAAATAACACATGCAAGAATAATTCATAGAACAAAAAGACTAACAATGGATGCTTTAGCTTTTAATCTTCATCAAGTGAATTATCATGGTCTTGTTTACACTGCCCTATCTCGAGTCAAAACTATAAAATAATTATACGTTATAAATAAATTGAACAAAAAAAATTCATAGTATCTTATGAAGTACAAAGTGAAGTGCAAAGACTCCAACAATGTAAACAATGGAAATTTTTATATGACCTCAATTTCAAAATGTGTAACTATTTCATTATATGTTCATTGAACATAAGTAGTTTACAATTGTACATATAAATTATAGTATATGATTATCAACTCATAGAGGCACATGTTTTATGTTTACAAGGCACTGAAATAAACAAAATACCAAATAAAACAAAACTCATAGACAAATTCTATTATTTTCTTACAATGAGTATTCACAGTATCATGACATGATACCAAAAAAAAAATTAAAAGAAAAAATCAAACAAAGAATTGGAATATTTAGTAAAAAAATATACAAATAATCATAATTGACATACTGCATTCAAATATATGCATACACATATCAAATATGTATTTAACAACAAAGGCTCCTCTTGTACATCTATTAACTTTTATTGAAAAAATCATTTCAACTCTAAAGTCTAATATGATGACTATTTTAGGCAACGACTTTAATATTGACGATGCATTCCAAAACTTCACAAGAACATCTACACCAACATATGCAAAAGCACAATTTATTTCTTGTCCCAAGTATGCCAACAACAAATGCAAACACCATGATATACCACTTTTAGAAAACTATTGACAAAAAATATATACATTTCAATCTCTTTCATAGATACTAAACTAACCATAATGCAATTTGGTTTTCCTTTCTTATTTAAAAAAATAAACAAATTTTTTTATGAAAATACTATATAACATAAACTATAACTAGACAAATATGATAAATACAAAATGCAAAAAAAAAACAAAAAAAAAACAAAAAAAAAACAAAAAACTTTCAATTGAAAGAAAAAGTTAAAGGGTATGCAATAATTTTATTTAGATTACTAATGTTTGCATATATTTCAATTATGTGCATTTCATCCATTGGAACAAATAAAAATAGTGAAAAAAATATAACTTTATTTATTTATTTATTTATTTACAAATCATTTCAACAACCATAGAACAAAATACTCAAATAGAATCTCCAAATATGGAATCAAATAGACATGCATTTACAAATTCATGTTTCTTTTACCTTTTTATACTGTTTATGAAATAAAGCTAGTTACAAAATAAAATGTAGAACAAAAAAATCAAGTGACATGCATGCAACAATTGTCAATATCAACAACTACAAGTGCAGAGAAGTCTTTGAAGGAGATATCCTTGTTACATAAAAAAAATGCATGACAAATAAAGAACAAGAAAACTCTTCTGAGATTATTTAACAAAGGTTAGATAGGAAATGAAAATAATATTAAACATAATAGACCCACTAATCAAATTCTACGAAGACAAATTCCTACCACATAGAGAGATATATGCTACAATTTTTTCTTTTACTCCTAAAATTAACCATGACCATGGTGATTGTGATTTTAAATTAATAGTAAATGAAACTACTACAATAAACTTCAATATAGATCCAGTTTTTTAAAATCATATGTTCATTCCAAATTCAATAATTCAACAACTTTTCAACATCGCATAACACTACACAATTAACATTGTAGCAGCACTTTGTACATCTTCAAAAAAATTGGTAACTAGTCTATTGTGAAAATAATAGAGGGAAACTTGCCAACTGACAAAGCCAAAGTAAGTTCAATAACCTTTATTTTGATTCTAATTTTTTTCAAAAAAAAATTAAAATTTTTAATTAAAAAAAATTCAAATTTCTTTTACATATTGTTTAAAAAAAATATAGTTTTCCCCCTCTTTACAAACTATAGGTTTATCTTTTCCTCACACTAGTAGTTGCTTATAATGAAATTGAAACCAAAATATGGAAAAAGGAGCCTACAATTTTCCTTTTAAAATACCTAGCCAAATGAGCCGAAGTAAGAGACAACTTTTTAGAACACTCAATCAACATTCATCACTTATTTGCATGTAAAAAAGAGCCTTCCAATGCTTACAAATAATATTAGATACAATTATTGAATTAAATACCATATATATATATATATATATATATATATATATATATATGAATAAAATAAATAATATTTCACTTTATCTTTCAAAAAAAGATATATGGAATTTTGACAATTGTTAAATCATATTCCAGCCCAAACCTGTATGTACTTATTACAATCCCTTGATAAAAAAATTTAAGCTAATATACTATAGCAATTGCAAAACTAAATGTCCATACTCATATACCCACAACCTCTTATGTAACATAAAGGCTACCAATTACACCAACATCCAATATATTGCCAAGAACCATGCAATTGATCGCTTATCCATCTTGATGGCCATGATGTCAGCATGCATCAACATCAGCTCTTCGTTGATGAACCCACTTATATCAATTACATTTGTGGATGGATCATTCTTCTCATACACTATCTAATAATGCACCTTTATGCACTCCGCCATCCATTGAGGAATGGAGGGAGTCAATGAATTTGCAGGGGTACATTTGCATGAACTAGTTAACACTGGATTTGAAGTTGTTGGCTCCCAAGTCAAGATATAAGCATCACTTCCTTAAAGCCAGCTCCCCTGTTCTAGATGCCAACATCCATGACAACAAATGAGTTTTGTCCTCTACGTCATTAGTGAATTTAAATGTGTATCCCTTCCTCAAATCATTGATTTGATCCAACTTCTCGACCAAATGTTCCTTCACCTTGTATGATGTCACCTTCCTTATCCACTTCATTTACTTCCATGCCTTTGTTGCCTCTACCTGATCTGAGTAGTGCCGATCTCTGCTATCATACATGTCACCATGTTTCCCCAATTTCAATTTGCTCATCCAATTTCAATGTGTTTTGTAGTGGATAGAATGATGTAACGCCACATAAGAGGATAACACCAATATAAGAAAATATTGCATCCACTACTCCATGTATTAAATAATTTAGGGCATGCATCTCAAAAGGAGACACCCTTGTTATATTTTTTGGAGGTCAAATGGTAATCATAAACAATCATTTTATTTATGTAATAAGTTATTAGTTTGTTCGGGTTAGTTAAATTCGTTGTTGGTGGGTTTTCACAACCACTTTTTTAAGCTATAAAAGGTTTACATACCTTGTAAAGATCAATGTTTATAGTGAATAAATTTTGTTATATTCCTCCATTAACATTGGTACCAAGGACTATTGCATCCATGTATAGAGGATTAAGATTACAAACTTGATGGTTGAAACTGTAAAGGAGAGAGAAGGCATGAAGGTATGAAGTTTTTTTTATCTCCAATTAATTTCTCTATAAATCGATTTTTACAAATTATAGCAACCCTTTATGGCATCTTAATGCATAGAATTTTGATTTGTATGGACTTTAATTCATTGGAAATAGTTTAAAATCTATTTTACAAGCATTTTTACGTTATTTCTCAGCATTTTTATATCTTAAATTCATTTTTACAATGTTTAAAAACACATATTTCTGATTTGTATGGTATTTTACATCTCTCTTTTATTGATTACATCCCTTGAGACCCCTATATGACTTGTTGTATGGTTCAACATTGTTTCAATATACCTTTTTAAGGTATATAAGATCCCAATCTACATTGGTATGACATGTCGTCTATACAATTTGAGATTAAATAAAAAATAGATATGTGCATCCATAGTGTCCTTTGCATTCTATTTGTTATTTTTAGGTGTTTAAAATATTTAGCAAAATCCCTATACGGCTTCTTGTACAGACTTTGGCAAACTCTCTTCCATTTTGCGACAGTCTAATGCAAAATCTCTAAGAGATGGCCTTCCAATATAGTATGGTGCAAAACATTACATTATAAAGTTGAATATTGCTTTAATTTTTCTATCATTTTTTTCTTGTGGGAAGAGAGGTGCATTTTTTATTTTCTAGGTAAAGCTGATTAAAAAAAATTCACTTGCATGTGTGTGTGTGTGTGTCTATATATATATATATATATATATATCAAAAAAACCATGGATAAATAGAGTATTTTGCCTTTGTATTTTCAAATTGGTTAAAGGAGAGTTGGATAATGAAATTTTGTTAGTTGATAAAAGAGAGGGTTAAGGGTTCAAAACCCATTAGATATATCTTTTGGTCAAACATTGAATATTGCTTTGATAAAAGAGAGGGTGAAGGGTGATTTGAGTGATTTGGAATGTGTTCTTCAAGGAGCTTGAGAGCTTTTTTTAATGATATATCATGTTGATGCAATGGAGGTAATGGTATTTGAGTCATGATAGTCATGATCATACTTTTCAAGGATTCAAAAATAGTGTTGTAGTCTTCATTACCTACCACCTTTAGGTTTGCAACTTCAACGAAGGTTCATGGTGTCCACATCTCATGAAGGTTCTCAAAATAAGGAAACATTGTATCAATTTAAGTAAGGAGTAAGATAACTAATGAATACTTTCCAAACACCTAGAGTAATTGAATGTTAAAGACTGAGATGATAAGTAACAAGCCTAAGAGAGACTTAGTGACAGTCACCTACAGGGCTGTGACTATGAACAATGAATGCACAGGGTTTGAACATGTTTTAAAGAAGCTAAATGAGTTTGAAATTAAAAATGAGAAGGAAAATATTGATGAAGGTTGGGCACTATAGTGTCATGATATGGTTTGAAAAGATCTCCAAGACCAAAATCACAGTCAAACTACCATAAACACCACCTATAGGACTCTGTAAGTTGACAGTAAGAACAGAGGATGTGAGTTATTTTGGAAGTGATTTTTGAACTTAGAGTCAATGAAAAAGGTTCCCCAATGAGGACTGAACACTATGATAATTGCCATGATGAATTTAAAAAGGTCTAACTCCAAATCACATACTTAGATTTCCTAACAACCACCTACAACTAGTCAAGAATGGGCCTTAGACAATACTGTTAATGGAAGTTTAGAGTCTTAAAAATAGTAAAAGGATCTCAAGGAACTAACAACATGATATAGATTCATTGTAAAAGATTGAATATTGGTTTGAGGCCTAGAAATCCTTCCATACACAGTCAACTATTCAAACTGATACCTACATCCATCCACTAAAAGGTTTGTTTTGAATAGTAAATATTTGGAATGTAGTGATATGTTTAGAGAGTTTGAATGAGGTTTCTAGGATTCAACATAACACAAATCATGGAAATATTTCATGAATGACAATGTGGTTCACTAAATTTCTAAGCCATGTTGGCAGACCATCTATAAGGAACACACCTACAAACCATTAACCACCTATAGGTGTGCATGGATGACCAATAATTTAAAAACTTGGGATAGTGGTTTTTATAAGTGTTTGAAAATACAAAAGAGAGCTTAGGGTTCTTAAGTGATCCTAAATAGAGGATCAAAGAAGAAGACTAAACAAAGGGGCACACAATCATAACATACATAGTCATCTCTAAGGTCTATGAAAGGAATTAAGGGCTATACCTAAACCTGAGAATAAGGGTTTGTATGTATGATTTATAAATTAAGGGGATTATAATATTGAAGTCACTTATTTTCTAAGCCAAGAGGGGAATAGAGGAAAAGGTAACCAAATAGGGGTAATAGGATAGTTACCTACAACATAGTCCTCAATAAGTTTGTCTGCCTAATCAAAGAAATTCTGTGTTTGCATGAAGAAATATAAAGAGATTAAATTAGTTGAGATGATTTTATGTTGATTAGGATTGTTTCATCATAGTTTTAGACACAATCAATAAAAATGAAAGTATTGGTAGACCTTGTTTAACCCTGCACAGACCTAGGTGCCTACACAAGCCTATCTATGCAACAAGTTGAGGAAATGGATTGGTAAAGAGATTTAAAGAACATAGAATATCTGAGAAGATGTTTAAATACATATGAAAAATTTTCAAGGTGAACTTATAAACTTGATAATCAAGATGGTAAGAGAAATACAATCATGATAACCCTGTAAAGTCCTAAATATCATTCATATTCCTATTGGACAATCAATTAGAGAGATGAAGATTAGTTAAGGTGGGTTGAGAAACTTGGGTACTTGAGAATATATTTAAAGAGTATAAATAAACATTACATGAAGTCATAGAAATCTGATAGTGAGAGGAAATGTGACAATACATGTAGTTAAGGTATGGTAAGTGTTTTGCTTCAAGAACCCTAAGCTTGGACATTGACATGTATTATAAGTTTGGTGAGGGATCGTGACTAGATAACCATTGGAACATGTAAAGAGTAATTAAATATACCAAATCGAGGTCATTTTATATCAATTCAAGCTCATACAAGCATCTATAGAGCCCAAATTGTTCCCAAACCTCTTAGAATGCCTAGTGCCAGCCCGTGAGGCTCGTTAGTTTTGGTTGGTATGGAACACACATGTTGCATGGGACCATAATATTATTAGGGATGTTAAATAACTTAGTGAAATTATAATTTGTGTAATTTTTTTTGGTTTCATGCACTGAGATTTATGAACTATCGTTAAGAGTTCAAACCACTTTCAGGCTACCTAGGAAGGCTATAAATACTAGGTGAGAGAGAAATGCAATTCTATTCCTTTAGATGGATGATAAAAACTTAAAAAACACCCATATAATGTTCAAGACTCCTATTATCATCTTCACATGCCATTATTTTGTATAGTACTGTACATAATTGTATAGATTAGGGCTAAATAGACTATTTTTTGCTATCTTATAGGTTTGTATAATGAGTCAGAAATTCAAATTTGACATGGAGATCAAGGAGGATGTTTTATAACTAAATCACATGATTATTTTTTGTTAGGCATGTGTGGGGATCCTTTATATTTATTTTTCACTCTCTTGGCAAGGAGGCTTAATTAAGGCCTAGTTAGGAGAGAGAAAGGGTAGGAATTAATATCTCCACTTACTCTCAGAGCATGAAATTAATCCTAGAGATATATCACCATTATAGGTACTTGAATATGCCCTCAAATTATTAAGATCATCTATAGGTTTCTCTACACAAGGATGTTTGTACTATTTTATGGCTACAAGGAATGAGGCCTATTTGAAGCTTTTGGTAGAGAATGAATTGTTGGGGCTAGTTTGAGACCTCAAAATAGATTCTTAAATGTCTAATATGAATAAAATAGGACATTTATGAAGTTTGGATGAGGTAAAGCAGTTGAAACTAAGTTTTGACATTTTTGTGCAAAATAGGCCCAACGAGATGAAGTGCCCTCTAGACACCTTGCATGAGAAAGAGGTGATGTTTTAAGGAGACCCTATAGGGGTTAGTTGAGAGGTGTCAAAATTAGAGCAAATATGTAGAAAAAAAATGATTTAACCACCAAGAAATCCACTTGTCCTTCAATATTTCAAGAAGAAGAGAAGTTTCAAGAAGCTAGTCAAGGTGTCAAGCAAGCACCTCAATTCCCACGCCACATGGAGGGTCAGAGCATCATTATAGGATATACACATGACTTTTAGGATATGTTGAGGCAATTCCACAACTCACATTCTTATTTTAAGTCACATGACACTTGTCTACTCTCTCTCTTTCCTACACTCTTCTTCTCCTCTTCTCTCACATTCTATATATATTGAGCCACTTTTCACTAAGTTTCTATCCTCCACCTAGTATGTGTTGGGTGAATATTTTGCCATCAACTAATTGAAGGCAAAATGGTTCTACCAACCATAGTGTAATCAAATAAATCTCTCCTCTCAACAAGGGGACGTTCTCTATGAGCTATCACAAACTAATCTAAACTAAATATTAATTCAAGGGTGAGACCACATCATCTATTTCTCTTTTTTCAAAAATGATGTTTACAAAATAAGAGAACACTTTCTTGATATTTGACTAAAAACTAAGAAACCCACGAGAGCACAAAGTCTATCATTGTTTCTTTTACTGATTCATAACTTAGAACACAATAGAATGAGGTGCATCCCAAAGTCTTCACCAAAAACTACAACAGAAAATATAATCACAAAAGATAATAGTAGTTCAAAGCCTTTCCAATATCCTTTTCTTCAAAACATTAAATCACAAACTAAAGATAATTGTTGTAGCACAAAGTCTCCACAATCAACTTTAGAACATCTCCCAGATTATTTTCACTCACCCTACTATTTAATCAAACAGATAATATCATATTAGGAAAAGGACATAAGAACAATTTCCATTACAATAAAATTTATTTCAACACAAAGTTTGAAATATCACTTTCTTTCTCATTCACTTGATAAAATCTGATTTACAATTTGAACTCAAAGTCTCAAAATGCTTTTCAATTTGGTAGAGTTTTGTTTCAATAACTCAAAGATCCCTATTAAAAAAGAGGCCCTCTTTATTTATAGGGAGAGGCCTTGAGAAAATTTAGGAAAAACCTAACTACTTTGACCTATTCAAAAATAAGAGTCCTTATTAACTTGGGACTTCCTATTTTTTACATGTAATTACATACGAAAAAAGTACATGTAAAAATGTCCAAAGTTGATTCAAAAGTACATTTGAAAAAATGGAAAATAAACTAAGGGAAAAAGACATTGCTTCAATTCGTATCACCATCCTTCTTCATGTGTCTATCATACATAGTGAAAGCTGCTTGTATCTCGATACTGTTTAGACTAACAGTGTTCTTGAAAATTATCTTGCCTCTAACTATGGCATCTCTTACTGTGGTGACTGATTTTGCATGACTAGGTAACTTGGTTTTCAAATTATCCAAAGTCAATTGATTGTCCAGGATATTATCTGCAAAGGCTATAGAAAATGTTTTATCTTAAAATTCTTTCTGAAACATATCTTCAAATTCTAGAATCATTTCTTCTACTGAGAGAAATTGATTATCTTGTGACATAAGCCTGCAAGGTAGCTCCTGTAATTTATGCAAAAAACTGACATCACTTTGTTCACTGAGTTCTCTTGCAGATTCAAGGTCATTGATCAAATATTTCAGCATAGGGCTCCTATATGTCAATGCCTCTTTTTTTTTAGTATAAAAATCCCTATCAGTAATGGCACTAATTGATATGAGAGTGCTTATTTTTAGTTTTCTCATCTCAACCAATTTATCATGATTCTTTTCTATGCTCTCAATATCTTGAGAAACAATTTCAATGAGATCATCAAGTTCTGCTCGTATTTTTCTCATTTTATCTATTTTATTAGATAATTATGTAAGTAGGGAAATTCCTTGTGCAAGCATTCTATCTAAGTACTTTTCCTTTGAGATGAGTCTTTTTTGATTTTTGAATGATGGGGTCTTCTATAGAAACAGCCTCAAGAGTTACTGCTTCTAAAGTGAAAGTGATTCTCCTTACCACTGCAGTCAACTATTCCACCATTGCTTTGTAGTGATCCTTCATTTCTTTCTCCTTATCAAATTTTTGAATCAAGATGTCCATGGTTGATTGCATATCACTCTTGGCACTTTCATGAGTTATCTTGCCTAATTCAAATCTAGATATAGAGTAATCATTTATATAAAAATTTTCAATGGTTACATCCTGTCGAGGTCTTGCAGTTTCTATAAATTTGTGTCCCTTATCCCCAAGCATTTTTGAAAGAACCTTTGGCTTTTTCGAGGCCTTGACTTTTACTAGCACTAGCTTATTAAAATCAAAGTCATCTAGAGAGATGGCTTGTTTCTTCCTTTTGGGTGTATAAGCTAACAACCATTGTGGAAGCACATATGTACTCAAATTAGGATCTATCTCTATTATTGGCATCATCAGAGCTGTACTTACATAGGTAGTGGAAATAATAGGTGGAGTGTAAGTAAAAACTACACCTCTTACTAAGTGATCAAAAGTAGAACTATCTCCAATATCAATAGATGGAGAGGACACACTAGGAATGGACCCTGAGGAATAAATAATATCTTCAAAAGTGATTTGAGGGTTGTCAAAAATTATCTTAGAAGGAGAGGGTGATCCAAGAGAGGGAACATTAATAGGAGAAACAGATGAAAGAACTGCAATAGGTGTGTCAGGCGAGGAAGAAGAGACTCTCATTTATTTTTGTACATTATCTTATGGGGACAAATTTTTCTCTTCTTATTGATTTGTAGGCCTATCTTCAAACTCCATCTCTTCCATCACTAGTTCTTCAGTGATCTATTTCTCAACTTCCATATCTTCTATTTCAGAGTCTTTTTCCACAGCTTTTGACTTCATCACAAATATGATCTTAGGCTTATGTGGCTTGGAAGAAGAAGGAACATCACTATTGTTATTCATCATTTTTTTTCTTTCTTCTTGTTTTCTCTTGAATCTTAGCTTCTGAACCTGTGAGGAATTATTTCAAAATAATTCCCTTGCTCGCTAGCTAGTTATTGGTGTTTGCCAATATAGGTTCAAATCTTTTCCTCAATGAGGTCAGCTCTTTTTGAGACCATTGGATTCGAGGAAGAGGAGAATTAGCAATCTGTTTAGTATTGTATCTATCATTAATCAACTCTCCATTATCCACTATATTCTCAATGATGTCAACAAGTCCTAGATATTCATTCTACTCAAGAGATAACATGCTATAGTCCATTTTCCTGACATCTTCCACTGTTCTCAAATCTACCCAAACATCTTCAATCATAGGTTCATGGAATTGGGTTTTCCTCTTGATTATGTATTTCACACCCTTATAATCAAAATTTGGTCTTATTTTGAATTACTTCATCGTTACAAGCTACATTTTTAGTTTCCATGACTCTAGCCTTCCGAGTAGTTAACACTGAAAAACTTCCAATTTCAATTGGGAACCTGAAATTGGTCTTCTTGAGTTCCATCTGCTTATTATGCATGATGATCATTTGTATGCGTAGCTCCATTAAGACTAGTTTGTCTGAGGGGAATCTTGGAATCATATAAATATGACCTTGAAAAAATCCAACCCTTAGGTATGAGAAAGAAGGAAACTGTAAGAACATGCATATAAAATTATTTACTACTGTCCAAGCCTCATCTGACACTCTTCTTTGTTCTAATTGAGGATCAAAAAGACATAAGAATACTACAAAACATCATTTACCCTCCTAAAATTATGAATATAACCCTTCAATGTTAATTGAGAGTAGTATTGATACATTATGATTACTCTCCTATCTCCTTCTGATGTTAGACTTAGAAAGATTCTCATTGAAGCTGTAATATACACCAAATAAGAAGTCATATAGAAATTGAAGGTAGTGGATACCTTTGTCAATTGCTCGTGAAAATCATTACTAATTTTTTCTCCCCAGAAGATAGTTTTTTTGCCTTGGAGTATTACCTTGATGAAGGGATACATCCATTCATAGAATTGTGAGGAAGAGGGCAAACCTCTTACCCTACTGAGAAGAGTTATCAGATCATCAACTTATTCTATAAAGTCACTTCTCAGAAAACTCTGTGGCCACCTTGAAATTTTTTTCCTTGACATCTTGAGCCATTTATTATTGATTACCTTCTTTGTTTTTTCAAGATTTTTGTCATATTCTTTTTATGCTTCAACAAAATCAAGTTTTATCACTTATGTAGCAGGAGGGCACATAAAAAATTTATCAATGAATTCAAGATCTAATCTAATTACCATATTGCCACTAGCATCCAACACAACCCTAATATCTTTATTATAAAACTAAGCACATTGAAGAATAAATTTCATGTTGTGAGCTGCTACCGAGAAAGAAGATACTAAATGAATATTGCTATCAATTATCTTCTTCATTTCAGAGCTGGTATTGTTGGACTTAGTTCTCTCCACAAAATCAGCCATGTCCACATGACCAATCTCTATATCTCTAATGTCATCGGCATTAGAAGTAACTAAGGTGATTAGAAAAACACCTTGGTATTTATACTTCATTACTTTCAACTTCTTCAGAGAAAACTCAGTCATCTGAAAGAGCTTTTACCAAAAGGATGTCGATGAGGAAAGAAGATCCACAAAATAAATTGTAACAAAAAGTCATGATCATGCATTTAGAAAAAGTACTAGCAATCTGGGAAAATTGCATGTTGATGATCATGACTATGGAGATACGTTTGAAAGGACTAAAATGCAAGAAGGCCAAAAAACTAGAGGAAAGCGGGCTCAAAAAAGTAAAATTAGAAATATCCTAGAGTTAGAAAAATTCAAGAGGATGTTTACATGGGCATCAAAATCAACCACCGTTATATATAGGAGAAAGCTTGTGTTTATGCATAAGTGGCAAAAATAGCTGCTGATGCATATATTTTATGTGTAGGAGCAGTAAAAATGCCAACAAGGCATATAACAAGAAAATGGAGGTTTTGATGTCAAGTGGTGAAAATAGATAATATTGCAGGATAATGTTTGAGCAGTATTTTTCATTGACAGTACATGTGGTATAGTTTGTTGTTTTTACTAAGATAAAGTGGTAAAATTTTCTGCCCTTACACTATTATTTAGAACGTTTCATACAACTTAAAGGCGGTGACTTTTGGCATTTATGCATTTGTCTTGTCTGCGATGGGAAGTGTGAGAGCAGTATTTTAAAATCCATCATCACCAAATTATTTGCAATGATTTTCAACCAAATTGGAAGGGAAAACCAAAGTCAGGTCAAACCACTAACTACATGCATAACAAAAACCTAGGGTAAAGCTAAATCAGTGACTAAGGCTTACTATGGTAAAACAAAAATAATATAGGGTTTGAACCATCGAAAGACAAAACAAAATGAAAATAAAAATTAAACTTCAACATGGAATACTTAAAAAATGAAAACCTAGAAATAGATTAAAAAAACAACTTACCCGACAAACTCAAAATCCTAAGCTCGGTGGTGGCGAATTCGAGATCTCCCTTATTTTTGCGGTTGAATGGTTTTAGAGAAGAGTCTAAGAAACTTGAAATAAAAGAAATGACAAACAAAATGTATTTAAAATCTCAAAACAAGCTTTTAAAACTCAGCACGCGTGGCCATAAATGCCACATGAAATCCAAGATTTCAAAAATCTTTGCTCGAGTGGAAAAATTTGCCGCCCTGACATGTGCCTAGGGGTAGATCATGCACTAGTTGCAAAAAGTGCCGTTGATGCATGATTTTTGAAAAAAATAATGTAAGGGTGGTGAAAAAGGTCGCTCATGCATAAAGAAAACTAAAATAAACTAACACCCTAAAAATGATCAAAACTGACATTTTGATCAGATAAAGATTACAATGGGTTTCATGATTTTTGAGAAGTCATGGTGAGGGAATATTGTAAACTTTCATAAGATGTTAGACAACTTCATTTGAGATCAAGAGAAACTTATCTCAAATGATGAACTTAGAGTGTAGATTACGAAACAAACAAGTTTTGTAGGGGTTTTTCATAAAATGAGCATTGCTGATTTTGGGAACAACAGCTGGCTCTAGCTGGAGAACTTCCATCGATTAAACTTTGAAATGATCGAAGGGAGTAGAATCCAGTCTCTAAGTGCCTTCATCCATGCCATTGGGCTACGGAGTCAAGCTACCAAAAGAAAAAGATGCAAATAACTAAACAAAAATACAAAAACAAAATAAAAACATAAAACTATACAAATTTACAAATGAATTTATCTGATACTTCAAAGATTGAAGTGTTTTAGATGTTGCCCATTATGAGGCAGCAAGAATGGTGTTCCATCTTGATATTCCAGAAAGAATATATTTCTTCCACATAATTGATGAATGGTGAACGGACCTCTCCATAAGGAATCGAATTTTCCATGCATTCCTTTTGGTTCTCTCTTTTTGTCCTACAACAAGACTTGATGTCCAATTTGAAACTCATGAATCCTTACTTTTTTGTCGAAGAGTTTCTTTACCTGACTTTGATGATCGGTGATATGATCCATAACTATAGTTCATTGCTCCTCTTGTTCAGTTAGGTACTTGATCCTTTTATCAATAGAATTTTCAAAAGTTTGATCTTCCACTGCCTTTGCCAACTTTAGTCCTGGTGTTCCAAGGTAATCGGTATCTCTACATTTAGACCATACAAAAGCTGAAATGGTGACATCCCTATTGCCCTTTTAGGGGTGATCTTGTCTTCCCATAAAAGCATCAAACAATGCTTTATGCCAAGTTCTCTGATTATCATCTACTAGTTTCCTGATAATAATAACCAGATTCTTGTTACTTGATTCCACCTGACCATTTCTTTATGGATAATAGTCTGAGGAGTGGGAAAGAATAATCCCATGTTTTTAGCAAAAGTCAATAACCTCATGAGAAGAGAAATAAGTAGCATTATCTACTATAATTTTGTTTGGAACTCCAAATCGGGAAATAATATTTTCCTTAAGGAAATTACATACCACTTCCAAAGTAGCATGCTTAACTGGGATGGCTTCCACCCACTTGGTAAAATAGTATATTGTGGTGAGGACATAGTCATGTTTGGCACTTGAGGGTGGGTTCACAATGCCAATGAAGTTGATAACCCATTGCTGAAAAGGTTCTTCAATCACCACCAGCTTGAGAGGTAATGTGGCCAACTTAGGTTTCCTAACGAACTATTGACATAACTCACACCTACGTACCTAATTATACGCATCTTGAAATAGTGTAGGCCAATATTATCTAGCTCATAGGATCTTGTGAGCCATCATAGGTGGAAAAAAATGTCCTCCACAAGCCAAATTTTGGAAAGACTCCAAAAGTTTACTTTGTTGCGCTTTATCCATGCAACGAAGAAATACTCCATCAAGGCTTCTTTTGTAAAAACCATTTTCCCATAGGATGTAGTTAGTAGCCTTCAACTTAATAGTTATTTTCTCTTTATAAGATAGATTGGTAGGACACTCACCATAGGTGAGAAAATGAGTGATATTGGAATACCACTCATCAGTAATAGTGACAAAAAGAACTATTGGCATGTCTTCAACTTCTGCTTCTTCATCCCCTGTTTCTTTTGGTACGTTATCAGCAATCAATTGACACAAGCCTCTTCCACACACAAGATTAGTAGTTTTGATATCAATATCAAACTCATGGATCTTAGCAATCTAATTACCCCTTTTAGTGTTAAACTCCTGTTGAGTTAGAATAGACTTTACTATTGTGTCAGGTACCAAAACAACAATATGTGAATTCAAGATATAGAATCAGAAATGCTTTACCACCTTAATCATGGCATAAACAAGCTTATCCATATTTGAATATTTCAATTCATGAGATTTGATAGGATAAATCATAAATGATATGGGATATTCCACACCTTTTTTGTTCTGCTAAACCAAAAAGGTTAAAAGTGTATGTTCAGAATCATAGTTGTATACTATAAAATCTTTGGTATAGTCTAGACAAACAAGGACTAGAGCATGAGCAATGGCCTTCTTGATATCTTCAAATGACACTTTGACTTTCATAGTCTAACAGAAAGTATCCTTACCCTTGATCATGTTGATGATGTTTTCTCTGCAAATTCAGGAACGAACCTTCACAAAAAATTCACCTTTCCAAAGAAAGAATGAACTGCAGTCTTACTAGTAGGCAGAGTAAGACTTTGAATAGATTTGAATCATTTTGAATCAATTTTAGTGCCTTCTTAGGATATAATGTGACCGAGAAGTTTACCTTTTGTAACTCTAAAAATTGACTTCTTAGGATTGAGAGAAATACCATTTTACTGACAGTGTTCCAACACTTATCATAAATGATGCACATGATCATAACGATGTTTAGAGAAAATAGTCAAGTCATCAAGATAAACCATGGTAAACTTCCCTATTTCATCTCTAAAGGCAAGGTCCATTTCTCTCTAGAATGTGGCACCAACATTGATTAGACCAAAAGGCATTATGTGATATGTAAATGTGCCCCAAGGCATAGTGAAAGCAGTTTTATACTGATCTGCTTCATTAACTTCCACTTTATTACACCCAAAAAAACCATCTAACATAGACAACATTTTTGAACCATTTACTATTTGCAATACTTGATCCATGATGGGTAGGGGGTAATTATCCTTTAGAGAAGATTGGTTTAGATTCTTGAAATCAACAAAAATATGAATTTCTCTATTCTTTTTCCTTATAGGAACTATGTTTGTGATCTAGGTGGAATGATAGATTAGAAAAATTATCCTTGCATTCAACATTTTTTGAATCTCAAAAAGGATAGTACCTGATATTTTGGGGTTATATTGCCTTTGTTTCTACTTGTGAGACAATGACCAGCTTTAAGAAGAATTTCATGCTGAATTTCCTTAGGCTTGAAGCACTTCAAATCATCAAAATAATATGCCAAAACATTAATGTAATGTCAAAGGAGAGTAATGAACTTGAACTTTTCATCGTTAGTGTAACATTTCTCAATGTTGACCATTTTGGGATCTGCCTCCAAACTCAATTTTACTTGCTCAAATTCCATAGAAGAACTTGAATCCATTTGTTGCTACTGCTTAATATATCTATCATGCTTATCAAAAAGCTTTTCAAGTGAAACCAAACATTTTGAGTTTTTATTCCCTTTTAGTTTAAGAAACTCTTCACCATTTTGTGAATCTACTTTGGAAACTGATTCCCGTGGTGGAGATTCACTACCTTCAAAATAGAGCTCATTAAAAATATCTATCTTTTCTAGGAAAACAATAATTTGATTATCACCATTGAACACCTGCCAATGATCAACATTATCAGGTACACTTGTTTGAAAGACCAACTCAATAGTATATTTGTTTCCTTTTAAATCTTTATGACGAACCATGAGAGTTGTAGAGACAACCAATGAATCTGCATGATTGTTAAACTCTCTTGGTATTGTATAGATATTAAAAGCATCAAAACTTTCAATGCAATCTCATACATGATTGCGATAATGTCACAATCTTTCATTTTTATTTTGATACAGATTTCTCACTTGATAAACCACCAATTTAGCATCTCCTCGAGCATGAAGAATCTTAACACCTTTAGCACAAGCAGCTTTCAACATGAGCACCAATGATTCATATTCGGTGTTGTTGTTGGTATTGTCAAATTACAACTTATATGAGCAAGGGAAAATATCTCCTTGTAGGGATATCAAAACAATTATAGCTCCAAAATTGGTAGAGGAACAACTGCCATTAAATTCTAAAATCCAAACCTCATTAGAATTTGATTTTTTGAAGTTTCTTTGATTAGAAGATTCCTCTTCATCAGTGAGGGAAGAATCTAGCATTATTATGCCTTCACCTAAAATTTCATCTGAAAACCCTTCTGGTTCATTAGAAACATCTTCAATGGATAAGAAATAATTACCCTTTCTTGAGGATTCAAACAAAATTTTAGCTTCAGAATTTGCCATTTGGGTAACAATTTATTTTACCTCTTTTTCAGGAAGCAAATTTTGCATGACGCCTTTAACAGGTATCCTTGCTTTAGATAAATCCATGTTCAACTCCCCACCTACATCCTTTCAAAAATTACATTTGAGTAGAATTCCATAAGAAGCTAGAACATCAGCTACTAGGACTGTCATCTTAATCCTCTTGTCTGGAAAAGATATAAATGCAAATTAGGCATCTTTGATTTGACCCAAAAGTGGTACTTGCTTATTTTCTATGGAGAAACATCTCCCAAAAGTCTTAGTTAAGGTAAGATCGAGGGAGTCTGCTACCTTAGCGGGCATAATATTAACAGAGGCTCCAAAGTCTATTATACAATTGCTCAACTTATGACCATTTATTAATAGAGAAACATAGAAAAGTTCTATTTTTCCAGAGGCAACAAGGGGAGTAGTGACAAGATTATTTTGGGTAGATTTATTTTTTTGAGGAATCATGGGTAAATTTTAGAAACTCTTGTCTTGTAGGGATGGTTTTGTTTTTAACGTATTTAACCAACCTATCAAACTATTTAGGATTAGCTTGCAAATACTCAACTTCAGACATCTGGATCTTGGTCTTCCTAGCATGATTAATTATGTCAAATGGAATGAACTAGAAATAGAGGAAGCAAATCCATCATTCTAATTTTTATTTTATGTGGTACTGGTCTGAGGGATGGAAGTAGAAGATACAAGATTATTAGATGTACTTACTTGCTTATTGCTTATCAGGTCCTTTGATTGGAAGGGTAGTGAAGTTCCCTGTTTAGAAATTGAGATCACTAGTTGAAGTTCTTCTCCTGTTTTTCCCTTATCAACTTGTTGAGTTGACTGATTTTGGGACCTGCTAAAAATAGTATATGCTCCATCATACACTTCTCCTTCTTTTTTAGCTTCATCTTGGTAATTTAGAAAACCAAGGGTGGAGTCACTAGCTAATTCTTCTTCTCCTTCTGCAAAGAGATTAGCATCATTATATTGGTCCAACTCAGGTTGGCAAGAATGATCATGTTCAATTTCATAATAACCAACTGTTGAGTTGACTAGCACTGCTTCAATGGCAAGCTTCCCTTGTGCAAGAGGAAGACAATTGGATTGCCCTTGATTTTTAGCAATGTTACCTTGATATAAATTATTGGGAAATGTCTTCCTTGGTATATCTCGATAAGAAGGAGGAACAGACATACCTTGGGATATTTACCTTTTTAGAGCTAATAATTCATTTGCTAACTTTTGCACCATAGGGTTGGTGGTGCTTGTGAAAGAATTTTTAGCAGAAGAGGAAAATCTATTTTTATTGGAATCTCTTCTTATCTTACCTGCAAGGATAAGATCATTTTTGACTTTGGTATCCAAAATTTGAGTGTCAGGAAAATCTGTAGGGCTAGCTCGCCTTAACAAAAAACTCACTTCGATAAGTTGAGAATTGATAAAGAAGCACTTAATATTATACGGTGTTGGTTGAATAATTTTAGGAATTCTGTTCTTCAGCTTGTTGAATTTAGTGATGAAGTCTCTCATAGGCTCATGAGGGTCCTTCTTCATCTATGTAAGCTGAGCCAATAAGGCATCTATGGGTTTTAACCTAGCCTCAAAACTGGTCTTGAGAGTGTTTTAATTGGTTATAGTTTGAGCTTGCAGATGATAAAACCGATATGTAGCAGTATCTTATAGTGTTTTTACAAAAAGTATTACTGCTACATCTTCATGTTCAACACCTATCACACCACAGGCTATCCAGAAAGCTGCAATGTGTTCATTAGGGTGAATTTTTCCATCACCATAGAACTTTGGAAAATTCTTTCTTGAACTATGAGGTAGTTCATGCAAAGGTAGGGTTAAATTTAGAGGACCAAAAGTGTTACCCCAAGGGCCTTGGGTTGCCATGATTTTTTGATTTAAAGGTAGGATAACAAACCTTTGTGGAGTATGAATAGATAAAACTTTGTTAGCACTAGATCTAGAAGCTTCACTTGGTATTGGAAACCTGACGTTGGTAGGAGGAAAACTCCTAGTTCGTTGAAGGAAAGATCGTAGAGATAAGATATCAAAATTATTTTTTTGTATCAACTCAAATACAGGATCAATAATACCTTGAGCTCTCTGGCTTTGTGTATACCATGAATCTGAATGTTGAATGGAAAAGAACTAGAAATGCTTCAACATGAAGTGTGAGGCTTCAAATTACATGTTCGATCCCTAATAGAGGTGCCAAAAATTGTTAGGTGAATATTTTATCATCAACTAACTGAAAGCAAAATGGTTATATCAGCCACAATGTAATGAGATAAATCTCTCCTCTCAGCAAGGGGAGGTTCCCTATGAGCTATCATAAACTAATCTAAACTAAATATTAATTCAGGGGTGAGACCACATCATCCATTTCTCTTTTTTTAGAAATGATGTTTACAAAATAAGAGAACACTTTCTTGATATTTGACTATAAAACTAAGAAACCCATGAGATCACAAAGTCTATCATTATTTCTTTTGTTGATTCATAACTTAGAAAATAGTAGAATGAGGTGCAGCCCAAAGTATTCACTAAAAATTATAACAGAATATGTAATCACAAAAGATAATAATAGTTCAAAGCCTTTCCAATATCTTTTTTTTCAAAACACTAAATCACAAACTAAAGATACCTATTGTAGCACAAAGTCTCCACAATCAACTTTAGAACATCTCCCAGATGATTTTCACTCACCCTACTATTTAATCAAATAGATAAGATTGTATTAGGAAAAGGACATAAGAACAATTTCCATTACAACAAATGTTATTTCAACACAAAGTCTGAAATATCACTTTCTTTCTCATTCACTTGATAAAATTTGATTTACAATTTGAACTCAAAGTCTCAAAATGCTTTTCAATTTGGTAGAGTTTTGTTTCAATAGCTCAAAGATCCCTATTAAAAAAGAGGCCCTCTTTATTTATAGGGAAAGGCCTTGAGAAAATTTAGGAAAAACCTAACTACTTTGACCTATTCAAAAATAAGAGTCCTTATTGACTTGGGACTTCCTATTTTTTACATGTAATTACATATGAAAAAAGTACATGTAAAAATGTCCAAAGTTGATTCAAAAGTACATTTGAAAAAATGGAAAATAAACTAAGGGAAAAAGACATTGTTTCAATTTGTATCACCATCCTTCTTCATGTGTCCATCATACATAGTGAAAGATGCTTGTATCCCGCTACTGTCTAGACTAACAATGTTCTTAAAAATTATCTTGGCTCTAACTATGGCATCTCTTACTATGGTGACTGATTTTGCATGACTAGTTAACTTGGTTTTCAAATTGTCTAGAGTCAATTGATTGTCCTAGATATTATCTGCAGAGGCTATAAAAAGTGTTTTATCTTCAAATTCTTTCTAGAACATATCTTCAAATTCTAGAATCATTTCTTCTACAGAGAGAAATTAAATATCTTGTGATGTAAGCCTGCAAGATAGCTCCTTTAACTTATGAAAAAGACTGACATCACTTTGTTCACTGAGTTCTCTTACAGATTCAAGGTCATTGATCAAATCTTTCAGCACACGACTCTTATATGTTAATGCCTCTTTTGTTTTAGTATAAAAATCCCTATTAGTAATGGCACAAATTGATATTAGAGTGCTTATTTTCAGTTTTCTCATCTCAACCAATTTATCATGATTCTTTTCTATGCTGTCAATATCTTGAAAAATGACTTCAATGAAATCACCAAGTTCTGCTCTTATTTTCCTTATTTTATCTATTTTCTCAGATAATTCTGTAAGCAGGGAAATTCCTTGTGCACACGTCCTGTCTAAGTACTCTTCAAGTACTTCTCCTTTGAGATGAGTCTTTTATGCTTTCTGAATGATGGGGTCTTCTGTAGAAATGACCTTAGAAGTTACTGCTTCTGAAGTGAAAGTGATTCTCTTTACCACTGTAGTCAACTATTCCACCATTGCTTTGTAGTGATCCTTCATTTCTTTCTCCTTATCAAATTTTTGAATCAGGATGTCCATGGTTGATTGCATATCACTCTTGGCACTTTCATGAGTTATCTTGCCTAATTCAACTCTAGAGATAGAGTAATCATTTATATCAAAATTTTCAATGGTTGTATCCTGTGGAGGTCTTGCAATTTCCAAAAATTTATGTCCCTTATCCCCAAGAATTTTTGAAATAACCTATCTTTTTTAGGGCCTTGGCCTTTACTGGCACTAGCTTATTAAAATCAAAGTCATCTGGAGAGATGGCTTGTTTCTTCCTTTTGGGTGTATAAGTTGACAACCATGGTGGAAGCACATAAGTACTCACATTAGGATCTATTTCCATTATTGGCATCACTAGAGCTGTGATTGCATAGGTAGTGGAAATAATAGGTGGAGTGTCAGTAAAAAATGCACCTTTTACTAAGTGATCAAAAGTAGAACTATCTCCAATATCAATAGATGGGGAGGACAAACTAGGAATAGACCCTGAGGAATGAAGAATATCTTCAAAAGTGCTTTGAGGGTTGTCAAAAATTATTTTGGAAGGAGAGGGTGATCCATAAGAGGGAACATTAATAAGAGAAATAGATGAAGGAGCTACAACAGGTGTGTCAGGTAGGGAAGAAGAGACTCTCATTTCTTTTTGTACATTCTCTTGTGGGGATAAAGTTTTCCCTTCTTATTGATTTGTAGGCCTATCTTCGATCTCCATCTCTTTTGTCACTGGTTCTTCAGTGCTCTATTTCTCAACTTCCATATCTTTTATTTCAAAATCTTTTTCCACAGCTTTCAACTTCATCACAAATATGATCTTAGGCTTATGTAGCTTGGAAGAAGAAGGAACATCACTTTTGTTATTCTTCCTATTTTTTGCCTTGCTTATTATTTCCTCTTGAATCTGAGCTTCTGAACCTGTGAGGAATTATTTCAAAATAATTCCCTTGCTCGCTAGCTAGTTATTGGTGTTTGCCAATATAGGTTCAAATATTTTCCTCAATGAGGTCAGCTCTTTTTGAGACCATTAAATTAGAGGAAGTGGAGCATTAGAAATCTGTTTAGTATTGTATCTATCATTAATCAACTCTCCATCATCCACTAGATTCTCAGGGATGTCAGTAAGTCCCAGATATTTAATTTACTCAAGAGATAACCTGTTGTAGTCCATTTTCTTGACATCTTTTGCTGTTATCAAATCTACCCAAACATCTTCAATCATAGGTTCATGGAATTGGGTTTTCCTCTTGATTATGTCTTTCACACTCCTATAATCAAAATTTGGTCCTCTTTTGAATTAGGAAAATGCAAGCAAGCCAAAAAACTAGAGAAAAGTAGGCTAAAAAAAACAAAATAAAAATATCCCAGAGTTAGGAAAATTCAAGAGGATGTTTGCATGGGCGTCAAAATTAACCACCATTACATGTAGTATAAAACTTGTGTTTATGCATAGGCGGTGAAAATAGCCATTGATGCATATCTTTTGTGTGTAGGAGTGGCAAAAAATGCCGACAAGGCATATGGTAAGAAAATGGAGGTTTAGATGTCAGTAGCAAAAATCACTGATATTGTAGGAAAATGTTTGAGCGATATTTTTCATCGACATTACATGTGGTATAGTTTGTTGTTTTCACTAAGATAAAGTGGTAAAATTCATCACCCTTACACTATTGTTTAGAACATTTTATACAACTTAAAGGTGGAAAATTTTGGCATTTATGCATTTATGTTGTCCATGATGGGAAGTGTGAGAGTGGTATTTTTAAATCTGTCATCACCAAGTTATTTGCAATGATTTTCAACCAAATTGGAAGGGCAAACCAAAGTCAGGTCAAACCACCAATGACACACATAATGAAAACCTAGGGCAAAGCTCATCAAAATTATCTATGTTTTCTAGGAAAACAATAATTTGATTATCACCATTGAACACCTGCCAATGATCAACATTATCAGGTATACTTGGTTGAAAGACCAACTCAATAGTATATTTGTTTCCTTTCAAATCTTTATGAGGAACCACGAGAGTTGCAAAGACAACCAATGAATCTGCATGATTGTTAAACTCTCTTGGTACTGTATAGATATTAAAAGCATCAAAACTTTCAATGCAATCTCATACATGATTGTGATAATGTCACAATCTTTCATTTTTAGTTTGATACAGATTTCTCACTTGATAAACCACCAATTTAGCATCTCCTTGAGCATGAAGAATCTTAACACCTTTAGCACAAGCAGCTTTCAACATGAGCACCAATGATTCATATTCGGTGTTGTTGTTGGTATTGTCGAATTACAACTTATATGAGCAAGGGAAAATATCTCCTTGTAGGGATATCAAAACAATTCTAGCTCCAGAATTGGTAGAGGAACAATTGCCATTAAATTCTAAAACCCAAACCTCATTAGAATTTGATTTTTTGAAGTTTCTTTGATCAAAAGATTCCTCTTCATCAGTGAGGGAATCTAACATTATTATGCCTTCACCTGAACTTTCATCTAAAAACCCTTCTAGTTCATTAGAAACATCTTCAATGGATAAGAAATAATTACCCATTTCTGAGGATTCGAACAAAATTTTAGCTTCAGAATTTGCCGTTTGGGTAACAATTTATTTTACCTCTTTTTTAGGAAGCAAATTTTGCATGACGCCTTTAATAGGTATCCTTGCTTTAGATAAATCCATGTTCAACTCCCCACCTACATCCTTGCAAAAATTACATCTGAGTAGAATGCCATAAGAAGCTAGAACATCAGCTACTAGGACTGTCATCTTAATCCTCTTGTCTGGAAAAGCTATAAATGCAAATTAGGCATCTTTGATTGACCCAAATTGGAAGGGCAAGCCAAAGTCAGGTCAAACCACCGATGACACGCATAATGAAAACCTAGGGCAAAGCTAAATAGGTGACCAAGGCTTACTATGGTAAAACAAAAATAAAATAGTGTTCAAACCACCAAAAGACAAAACAAAATGAAAAGAAAAGTCAAACTTCAATAGGAAATACTCAAAAAATGAATACCTAAAAATAGAGGAAAAAAAACAACTTACCTGGCAAAATCAAAATCCTAAGCTCGATGGTGGTGAATTTGAGATCTCCCTTGTTTGTACAATTGAGCAATTTCAGAGAGGAGTCTAGGAAACTTGAAATAAAATAAATGACAAAAAAAATGTATTTAAAAGCTCAAAACAAGATTTTAAAACTTGATGCACATGGTCATAAATGCCACACGAAATCCAAGATTTAAAAAATCTTTGCTCGAGTGGCAAAATTTTCCACCCTAACATGTGTCTAGGGGTAGATCATGCACTAGCGGCAAAAAGTGCTGCTGATGCATGATTTTCAAAAAAATAATGTAAGGGCGGTGAAAAAGGCCACTCATGCATAAAGAAAAATAAAATAAACTAACACCCTAAAAATGATCAAAATTTACATTTTGATCAGATAAAGATTACAATGGGTTTCATGATTTTTGAGAAGTAATGGTGACGGAATATTGTAAACTTTCATAGGATGTCAGACAACTTCACTTGAGATCAAGAGAAACTTGTCTCAAACGATGAACTTAGAGTGTAGATTACGAAACAGACAAGTTTCATAGGGGTTGTCCACAAAATGAGTGTAACTGATTTTGGGAATAATAGTATGGTAAATCCTTGATCATTTTCAGCTTCTAAGCAATAAATAATGATCTGGTTTACCTTCTCCATGAGTTATTTCAATGTGTTTGTTAACTAGTTGATTTTACTAAGTGATAGATTCTATTCCTTAGTATGTTATCCTTATTTGCATTCATACTCAGCTTTGAAACTCTATTTTGGGTCTCTTGAAGTGTTATAATGAAGTGTTTCATGATTTTTAGTGAGTTGTCTTTTGACAAGTGTCAATTCATGACCTTGAGTTTAGTCTTTCTAGCTTAAGTTAGCTTGACAAACCTCCTTGAGAAATACTGATGCAAGGGTAGTTTTGGAGTAGTGTCATGTGCAAGTTAGGCTTTTTCTTGAAGTGTCAATGTAATTAGTTGGTAGTGGTAAGGTTACAATTGGTGCATCACCTTGTTATGATAGATTTACTTTATGTTCTTTCTTTCCCTTTTCATTCGAATGAACAAGTAGTTTAGGTGATGAGCTTCAATAGACAAAGCAAGGGAACTAGCCCTTAAATCTAAAGCTTTGACTCACTTAGAGGTCACCCACAACCTAGAAATCAATCCCATTACATAGCTCAAGTTGAGAGGGATTGAATCACCCTCTCATAGGGTGCAATTTTGAGCTATAACAGGACCCATCCAGTCTTTTCTATCTTTCTCATTTATAATTGTTGGAAGTTGACACGTGCAAGAATCTCACCAAAGTCTAAATTTAAGTCACATATAAATAGTCTAGTGATTGGGTTCATTTGATCATTAGCACAATCACTAAGCACTTCTCATTTCTGAGCTAACATTTTATTCTAAGCACTGTTGGAGCATTTGCTGAAATCTTTTCTTTGAATGATGTTTGTTATACAATTTAAGTTTATCAACATCTTTGTTCTTGTTTGAGTGGTCTAATCAATTATTGGATTTTTCTAACACACTATATTTGTAGATTCTACTTATTACAAAAAGACACAAGTTCAAATGTACAAAATTAGGGCAAGAGGTGAAAGACGAGAAGTAGGTGAACAAGTTTGGCAATCATTTAAAAAATGACAAACCGCTGTCCAAGAGTGTTTGTACGATCATATAAAAAACTCCTTAATTTTAAATTTTAGTACACTATATGTGACAATTTTGAATGCACATTTCCATATCTAAATTTTAATGATAAATTTAACGATAACATATAAACAAGATAAATAGCTTTATAATCCCTACTTCCTTATATACATGCATATGCCTAATTTTGAAGTGGACATTACTAATTTAATAGTTCATAAATTAAAAAATGGAATAATATTTTTTATCAACTCATTACACAAAGGACATATCATAATGTCATGTACCATCCATTCATTAATACCATATTTTAATCATAAATACATTATTATTGAAATTTAATTACTATTTGTCAATCACTCTGATAAAAGTACATTTTACAATCCACTTAATAAACTCGGCTAATCAATCATTGAAATTCATAGAGATCTAATGACCAACATTTGACAATTACACTTACCAAACCAATGATTACTACGCCCACAAATAACATTGGTTAACATTAGTAATAATAATCCCTTCTAAAATGACTTACATATCTCAAAAATATAAAAAGTTGTGATCCGTATTGTATACGATCGGGCCCTCCGCAAACACGAGGAAACATCCTACAAAGAGTTGAAAAAGGCTAGGCTGCCATGCGTCAGAATCTTAGTAGGGATAGTAGAATGCTTGAATCTCCTTTCATAAGCCTCAACTGCAACTCTGCAAGATCTCTGCTTTGGAAACTAGAAGATTACCTTATATATATATATATATATATATACATATATATATATATACATATATATATATATATATACATATATATATATATAATATACATATATATATACATACATATATATATATACATATATATATATATATACATATATATATATATATATACATATATATATATATACATATATATATATATATACATATATATATATATATATACATATATATATATATACATATATATATATATATACATATATATATATATATATATATATACATATACATATATATATATATATACATATACATATATATATATATATATATATATACATATATATATATGTATATACATATATATATATATATATATATATATATATATATATATATATATATATATATATATATATACATATATATATATGTATATACATATATATATATATATATATATATATATATATATATATATATATATATATATATATGTATATACATATATATATATATATATATATATATATATGTATATATATATATATATATATATATATATATATATATATATATATATATATATATATATATATATATATATATATATATATATATATATGATAGGAATGCCAATGCCAAAGAAATAAAAAGTGGTTCTAAAAACTAATGTGGCAGGTGAAGGAAGTGTTCAGGGCCAGAAATGGGCATAGAAGCCATAACATCTGAGATCAGCCATGAGCCTACAAGCATCATCCTTACTATGGGGAGTGAAGTTATCCCATCCAATATATATATATGTGTGTGTGTGTGTGTGTGTGTGTGTGTGTGTGTGTGTGTGTGTGTGTGTGTGTGTGTGTGTGTGTGTGTGTGTGTGTGTGTGTGTGTGTGTGTGTGTGTGTGTGTGTGTGTGTGTGTGTGTGTGTGTGTGTGTGTGTGTGTGTGTGTGTGTGTGTGTGTGTGTGTGTGTGTGTGTGTGTGTGTGTGTGTATGATAGGAATGCCAATGCCAAAGAAATAGAAAGTGGTTCTAAAAACTAATGTGGCAGGTGAAGGAAGTGTTTAGGCCCAGAAATGGGCATAGAAGCCATAACATCTGAGATCAACCATGAGCCTACAAGCATCATCCTTACTATGGGGAGTGAAGTTATCCCATCCAAAAACACTCATGGTGGGGCTTGTGTAATGCACTTCTACAAACAATTCATCCATAATGAGGGGCATTTTAGGGTCCTTCAATGTCCATCTTGATGACCATGGTGTCAGCAGTGGTCAACCTCAGCTCTTTCAGATCCTAAATAGATATCAGCCTCAGGGCTTATATCAACAGAATTTGTGGACAAATCATCCTTATGAGACACCATTTGATGATACACCTTCACATGCTCCATCATCCATTGAGGAATGGAGGGAGTGGAATGGACATGGATGCCATCTGGCCTCAGGGCATTAGTGGGTAGAAGATTGGCATCCTCGTGTAAGACATTTTCACTTTCTTCACTTTGCTTGTCCTATTCCAATGTATTCCGTAGTGGATAGAATGATACAACACCACAGAAGAGGAAATCGCCATAATAAGGCAGTATTGCATCCACTACTGCATCTTCTAATTTCACCTCTAACCAGGGTTTCTAACCTTCCACTGTGGCACTTCACAAACACATGTCCAATTTTATTAATTTTTAATAAAAACATGTCCACAAATAGGCATTTTTTTGTCCCATAAATCAATAAATCATACTCACCAATTTCATGAGACTCTAAAAAACATTGTAAGAATAATACCCAAATCATCTAAGAAGTCACCGTTGCAATCTTATATTTATTAAAGCTATTCCTATCCTTAATTAGGGTTTCAAAACCCTACCTCCCCAGCTTACAAGCTTTAGACAGAATAAATTGAGATCCATGGATCAAAATTAGGGTTACAATAACCAAAGATGCCACTAAGTACATCAAAGCCCTAAAAAACCTTCGTGATAATACCATTCACCTTTTTTTAAAGTTAGAGACCCCTTGAAAGAGTTTTGCACAATAATGCCTATAAAATCCCTCTGAAAATATTGAATGCCTTCAACAACTGCAGCACTTCTCTAGGTGTAAAGTGCAGAAGCCCCTCCTATAATTTACTAATACTAAACTAAAAAACAAACAAAAAAGAAGACGTAAGCTTATAATGATGAATTTACAATGCCCACAAGATCTTACCGTTGCAAGAAACATAAATCTTGTTATTTCTTTTTCTATAACATAATATTTGGTGAACTTGATATTTTAAGCACATGCAAGGAGCTCCCACGACATAGTACATGTTCTCTTCTAGCCAGCAGTGTGGAAACTAATCCTTATCTTAAAAAAATCAAAAAACAAATGTCTTTTATTGATTGATTGACCTTGATTTTAGCATGACATTGTTTGTCAATATATTATATTATATTAATAAATCATTACTATAATATTATAATACCATTATATTTTACTATAATTATAATGTATCTCATTGACATAACAATAATATATTATTATATAATTTAGTATTGAACAATTAAAATTATAAATGTCATATTAATATTGTGATATAACACATTAGTATTTATTGGTGTAAACTATATTATATTATTATAGTATATTATGAGAATTAAATATAAAATATTATATATTATATTTACATCAACATGTATTACAACTAGCAATTGGTCCAAAAGTGCAAGTTATGCTAGAAGGAATGACGTAAATTTTGCATTTAGTAAAGAAAAGTTCTTTAAATGGAAAGAATGTAAATTGCTAGTTGTAGCACACTTGAAACCCATGGCCACTAAGTCCATTGTACATTTTAAACAAGGCTTATTTTTTATTTTAAAAATGACTAATGCTATTAACAACCTACTTGATACCTATTTTTGGGGTACAAATTTTATTTAGGAGATCGATAATAACAATATGGTTGAGGCACAAACTCTCAGTTTCAAGATAAATACTAAAAAACATAAAACAAAATACTAGGGTATTCATAAACATTATGCTACAATTTATAAATTTGTTTTATTTTAAGAATCTATCATCAACGTTTATGCACTTGCAATATTATGTTGACTTGTGAATGTTCTAAAGATTATTATATGTTTGTATACCATAAAACTCTTAAATTTGATCCAACATTTTCATATTTTTTTCATAGAAATAAAGATTTCAAACTTCATAATGGATAAATGCTTACTATATTACAAGGAGAGACACACATAGTAAATGCAATCAACCATACCCATACCAATGAAATTGACAACAATTACATATATAGTAAAAAACCAATATTACCAAACATAATGACTATTAAAAAACATAATCTAGTAGAATTGATTGGTGGAAATTATTATATACCTAATGGGTTAGCCAATAGTGTAGATGGCATTTTCAAATATTACACAAATAAAATTAATCACATTATGTGGATACATTTCAACAATATAAACATTGGAGAATTTCAATGACAAAAAATGAAATGTTTTTATATTGAATACATAAATAAAGATTGGAATCATATAACAAGAATTACAGAAAATATATATACATATAAATAAAAAAATAATTATGTGAGAACAATTCCTTATGCAAATAGCACATGAAAGAACATTGCATAGATCACAAGGACTAACAATAGATGCTTTAGAATTTAACATCCATCAAGTGAATTATCATGGTCTTGTTTACACTACCCTATCTAGAGTCATACCTATAAAATCATTGTACGTTATAAATAAATTGAACAAAAAAAATTTGTAGTATTTTATGAAGTATAAAGTGAAATGAAAAGATTCCAATAATGGAAACAATGAAAATTCTTATGACCTCAATGACAAAATGTGTAACTATTTTATTTTATGTTCATTGAACATAAGTAATCTAAAATTGTATATAAAAAGTATAGTATGTGATTAACAACTCATGGAGGCACATGTTTTATGTTTACAATAAACTCAAATAAACAAAATACCAAATAAAACAAAGCTCATAGACAAATTCTATTATTTTCTTGCAATGAGTATTCACAATATCATGACATGTTACCAAAAAAGATCAAACAAAGCATTAGAACATTTAGTACCAAAATAATACAAATAATCATAATTGGCATACATCATTCAAATATATACATACACATATCAAATATCTATTTAACAAAAAATGCTCCTCTTTTACATTTATTAACTTTTATAGAAAAATTCACTTCAATTCTAAAATCCAATATGAAGATTGTTTTAGTCAATGATTTTAATATTGACATGATGCAAATCAAAACTTCACAAGAACATCTACACCAATGCATATAAAAGCACAATTTATTTCTTGTCCCATATATGTCAACAATAGATGCAAACACTATGATATACCACTTTTAGACAAACATTGACAAAAATATATATACATTTCAATTTCTTTCATGCATACTAGATAGACCACAATGCAATCTGGTTTTCCTTTTTTATTTAAAAAATAAACAAAAAATATTCTACAAAATAAATTATAAATAAACAAATACAAATTCTGAAAAAAACCTTCCAATGGAAAGAAAAAATTAAAAGGTATGCAATAATTTTAATTAGATTACCAATGTCTGCATGTAAGTCAATTATGTGCATTTTATACATTGGAGAGTATAAAAATAGTGAAAAAAACCATAAATTTATTGATTTTTTTTAATTGACAAATCATTTCAACAAATATGGAGCAAAATACTCAAATAAAATATCCAAATCTGGAATCAAATAGACATCAAAAGAGGTATGCATTTACAAATTCATTATTTCTTCTACATTTTTTACATTGTTTATGAAACAAAACTAGCTACAAATAAATTTCAGGAAAAAAAATTCAAGCGACATGCATGCAACAATTGTCGATATCAACAAATACAAGTGTAAAGAAGTCTTTGAAAGAGATATGCTTGTTATATACAAAACAATGTTTGACAAACAAAGAACAAGAGAAATCTTGAAAAATTATTTAACAGAGGTAATAAAGGGGAAATGACAATAATATTAAACATAATAGACCCACTAAGCAAAATCTACGAAGACAACCTCCTACCACATAGAGAAATATGTGTTACAATTTTTTCTTTTACTCCTAAAACTAACTATGATGGTGGTGACCGTAATTTTATATTAATAGTAAATGAAACTATTACAATAGACTTAAATATAGATGCAGTTTGTTCAAAGCATACGCTCATTACAAATTCAAGAATTTAACTTCTCAACACCACGTAACACTATGCAACTGGCATTGTAGCAGCAATATGAACATCTACAATAAAACTGGCAACTAGTCTATTGTGGAAAAAACAGAGGAAAACTTGCCAACCAACAAAGCCAAAGCAAATTCAATTACCTATATTTTGATTCTATTTTTTTTAATACATGTTTTTATAGAAAATAAATTAAAAAAATTACATGTTTTTATGAAAAAATATTTTTTGCCCTCTACAAACTACGGTTTACCTTTTCCTCATACTAGCAACTGAGTACAATGAAATTGAAACCAAAATATGGAAAAAGGAACCTACAATTTTTCTTTTCAAAAACCTAGCCAAATGAGTTGAAGTAAGACAACCTTTTATAACACTCAATTGGCATTCATCACCTCTATACATGCAAAATGAGACCTCCAATGTTTACAAATAATATTATATACAAATATTAAAGTAAATACCAAATGCTAATTTATATAATTTATATATTATAATAATTGTGAATGTCCATATTCCTATACCCACCACCTTTTATACAACATAAAGGCTACCAATAACACCAACATCCAATGTATTACTGAGGACCATGCAATTGATCACTTATCCATGTTGATAACCACGATGTCAAGATACATCAGCCTTAGCTCTTCCTTGATGAAATCACTCATATCAATTTAATTTTTGGATGGATCATCCTTCTTATACACCATTTGATAATGCACCTTTACACGCTCCATCATCCATTAAGGAATGGAGGGAGTCAAATAGATTGGTATCCTCATGAAAGATGTTCTTAGGGGGATTTTAAATCTAAGGGTGTATCTTAAAAGTGTGTATATCAATGAATTTTCAGGGGGTACATTTTTAGAAACTAGGTAATGCTGGAGTTGAAGTTGTTGGCTCCTAAGTCGAGGTATAAACATCACATTCTTGCCACCAGCTCTTATGTCCTAGATGCTAACAGCCATGACAAAAAATTATTTTTGTTCTCTACGTCATTAGTGAATTTAAAGGTGTATCCCCTCCTTAAATCATTGATTGGATCTAACTTCTTGACCATATATCACTTCACCTCATATGATGTTGCCTTCCCAATCCACTTCATTTACTTCCATGCCTTTGCTGCCACTACCTGATCTGAGTAGTGCCCATCTCTACTCTCGTACACATCACCCTTTTTCCCCAATTTCAATTCGCTCATCCAATTCTAATGTGTTCTGTATTGGATAGAATGATGTAGTGCCACATAAGAGGATAACACTAAAATAAGGAAATATTGCATCCATTGCTCCATCTTCTAATTTTCCCTGTAACTAGGGTTTCCAACCATCCACTAGTACTTCACATCTCATACCACAATCCATGATCCAATTATCAAGTAGGAGAAAATTGTATGTACCAAAAGTAGAATAGGAATATAATGGACCAAAGTCCTCTTCACAATTATTGTAATCAATACTATGCAAGAGAAAGAGTATTTCTAATGTTCATGTTAAACAAGCAAAAAATGTTTTGAGATATAACTTTGTGAATATTTTTAGATCCAAAAGTCTTCACAGGGTTATATCAAGAAGTATATTTTCATATATCAAATAGTAATTATTTAGAATATTTTATTAAATATTATAGTCAATTAATTTTTAATTAATGAGAGCTCACCCTTAATATAATTGTCTTAAAATTTATTATAAAGATGGTTCTTTTAATTTTTGAAATACGGTCATTTTAATTTATTTATCTCCAAAGATTTTTTTTGCCTATAACTCTAATTGTACGACTTCCAACAACCCTGTATGGTGCCTCAATTGACAAACCCCTGATTTGTATGGACTTTAATATATTGGAAACCATTTAAAATTAGGTTTTTAAACATTCTCATGATGTTTCTCAACATCTTTACGTCTTAAATTCATTTGTATGACCTTTGAAAATACACATTTATGATCTATATAATATTTTTCATCTCTTTGTTGATTACATCCTGTAAAACTCTTGTACAACTAGTTGTATGGTTCAACATTGTTTCGATCTACCTTTATAAGGTATAGAAGATCTCAATCTACACTAGTATGACATGGGCTTTGTACAGTCTAAGTAGAAATAAAAATTAGATTTGTCCATCCATAGTGTCCTCTGCATTCTTTTTATTAATTTTAGGCACTTAAAATCATCAACAAAATCTTTGTATGGCCTCTTATATGAATTTGGTCAAATTCTCTTCCATTTTGTGCAGTCTGATGTAGAAGTTCTATGATATGGCATTCCAAGAAAGTGTGGCATAAATCACATTATAAATTTGAATATTGCTTTGTTTTTTATATTGTTTTATTCTTGTGGCCCCAAACAAGGAAATAAAGGTACACTGTTTAATTGCTAGGTAAATATAAGTAAATTTGTTTCACTTGCATGTATATTTTATTTTATTTTTCAAATTAGAAAAACCAAGATAAATAGAATATTTTGCCTTTGCATATTAAAATTAGTTGAAGGAAAGATGGATATTGAAATTTGGTTAAGTCACTTGATAAAAGAGAGGGTCAAGGGTTCAAAACCTATTGGATATATATTTTGGTTAAACATATTTTTTGACCTTATTTTATCTAAAGGTGTTATAAGGGTGTAAAAGTTTTTTTTTACTATTTATATCTAGATAGAGATATGAATCACACTTATTAAATTATGAATCTATTTATGAGGGTCAAGGCAAATCCCCAAGTAGCATTCCTTTTTGTCACTATATTTTTATGATTATGGCTAAAGTTATGAGTCTTATTTCTAAAAATGGACAACTTACTCCCAAAAACTACAAAGAATGGCTCTTATACATGAAAATTGAGGGTGTAGCCCCTCCTAAAATAATTGAGTGGATCCATCTTCTTTATCAAATGCCCCTTCATATTTCATAATGCTGCCTCCCCTAACCACTTAATTTACTTCCATGCCTTTTCTTCCTCTAACTGTGTTATGTAATGCCTATCTCTACTCATGCACACATCACCCTTTTCCCCCAATTTCACTTTTATTGTCCTATTCCAATGTATTTCATAGTAGATAGAATGATACAATGGCACGAAAGAGGAAAACACTAGAATAAGGTAGTATTGCATCCACTGTTGCATCTTCTCATTTTGCCCGTAACTAGGGATTCCAACATTCCACTGCTACACTTCACAAACACAACCCATTATCAAGTACACAAATGTCTCCATGAAATCTAGACTATGAATTTAAATTAAAATGTCTCCATGAATAGTATAAATGAATTTAATTGGATCATATCAAATAGGAAAGTGGCTATTAACCAACTACCCTAATTAACTTAATGTGATAGTAGGCTTTGCAATATTTTTATTAATTATGGGAGGGTGGGGTATTATAGTTTTTATTTATTTTTAATAGGGAGCATTTACATGGAATCACTAAATTACACATAATATTGGTATCTCATTCCATATTTTGGAAATAATCATATAGCAAATTACAATAATGAGAAAGCGTACATCTAAATCAATGAGCTCATTTGGCTAAGCAACTATAAGGGGCATCTGCACAATCAAAATCACTCGTGGCATAATATTGGTCTTAACCACTTAACTCTTTGTGTCAGGGACTTAGAGGGATTTATACTCTCGTGGATGAATATAAGCAACCCTCATCCTCATTAGTAAGACTACAACCCTTTTGATATAACTTTTATTTTTCACTTAATAATACTTACATATAGTTTAGTTTTATTGTTTTAAATTTGATCATGTTATTTATAATGTTTATGAATAGATGTTATGCAATTTGAATTAGATCTATTTATTTATAAAATCATTACAAGGGTAAACCAAATGTTTGATTAACAATGTACTATATACATGATGTTCATTTAAACACAAGTAAGCTAAAATTTTGATTGATAGGTGATGTATATATATATATATATATATATATATATATATATATATATATATATATATATATATATATGACATCTCTAAAGATGTGAGTTTTTGGTAAAAATAAATCAAACTTAATTCCCTATAAACTTCATGATGGTATGCCAACATAAAACGTATGCATTCCATAATGCGTATGCATTACATAATGTGTATCTTTTACATAATGCATAAGCATTCCATAATGTATATGTGTTATGTTTAGTTTGAATTCAAAAACCAAGCCTTTTGGTTTGGAAATGGCTTGGATTATTGAGCCAAAGATTTGGACATGTTAACACAGTCGCATCCAAGAGTTTTGATAGAAAACAACAAAATTCAACTTTCATCACCAAATACACTACAAATTTAACCAAGAAAATTCATAAAAATATTACCATGATGACGAACATGCTCTCCTCTTTCCAAATATATGATTTTTATAAATTTTGAACTAATTTAAGGTTTTAATCTATGTTGATTTCTAGCTATAGATTTTTTAGGCCACTACATGCCACAAATATACATCCAAATACAAAATAAAACATATGGTTAGAAACTAGGCCAAATTCTATATGCATTAAAAAAACTAGTTTTCATTTTTTAAGGTAGTTGTGGGGGTTGTATAGATACGATCCATTTTTTGTTAGCTTTTAAGATCTATTTACTTGTAAAATTAATAAAAAATATATAGGTTACAAATTTGATGACCTTATCTAAATCTTCACCAAATGTATTTAAACAATATTAAATGATTCTCAAAAAGTGAGGGGCCACACAACCAACTATCTACTGTATTTTCCTAAAAAAATAAGAGTTCCTATTCAAATTTTAAATGTTTGATTTAGTTATACTTAACCATTTAAAAAAAATAGTGTTTTCGAAAATAGATTCAAAATCCTACAATTTATGTTCTTACACTATCCTCAAATTTTGAGTGTAACTATCTCAAATTATCTATAGAAATTTATCTTTCTCAATTTTTAGGAAAAACATGTCCATGGGTAGGCCCCTTTTTATCCCCCAACCTTTTGCACTTACCCTAGTATTCCATTTGATTTAAAATTCCTTAGAAAGAAACTATGTGAAATTATTTTCAGTTTTGATATTGTAGTTTTTATCAGCAAGAATGAAAATGGTATAAGACACACAGTTGTATATGGATAAGCAATCAAGGCTAAAGAAGCAACAATTATTTGACCTTCTGTAATACAAACACTATACTTGATATAGATTATTTCTATTCAATCCACTACTTTTACTTTCCCTTATTACTATTAAATAGAATAACAACCTCACTCTAATTGAAAACAAAATTCAAAATTTTTTGGCACTCTATATATTAAATAATGGTGAGGAAACATTTAAACCTTGAGTCTCCCCAGCACAATATCAAAATAAACTAATGAACAAGGTTTTATCCTTTAAAAATAAAAAAATTCAAGAACATCAATTAGGAAAAATCCCCCCAAAGATAATAAATTATCAATTAATCAATGCAAAACAAAATAGATTAGAACCAAGACAAAGAGCAAAAAAGTAAACAACATCATTCTAGAAGATCCAGTCATAATTAGGCAAATTATTCTTAATCACAAAGATCTTACTCCAACTATGGGGTTTTTATTGTCAACATCACTTGTATCAATATATCATACTCACATGTTTACACATAACTCTTCTTATTCGATGCCACCAATTTCATGAAACCCTAAAAAACATTGTAGGAATACTACCCAGATCATTTAAGGTAGTCACCATTGTAATATTATATTTATTAAAACTATTCCTATCCTTAATTAGGGTTTCAAAACACAACCTCCCTAATTTATTGGATCTAAATATAACAACCCTAGAGCCATGGATAAAAATTAGGGTTATAATAACTAAATATGCCACTAAATACATCAAAGGCTTGAAAAACCTCTATGATAATATCCATCACATTTTTTTAGTTAGAGACCCCTTATAAGAGTTTTGTATAGTAATGCCTCTAAAAATATCAAATGCCTTTAGTCATTACAACCCTTATCTAGGGACAAAGTACAAAATCCTCTCTCATAATTTTCTAACCCTAAATAAAAAAGAAAAAAAAGAAACTGAAAGCTTATAATGATGACTTTCCAATGCCCACAAGATCCTACCATTGTAAGAAACATAAATCTTGTTATTTCTTCTTCTATAACATAATATTTTTTAAACTTGGCACTTTGAGTGTAGGCAAGGAGCTCCCACAACATGGTCCCTGTCCACTTCTAGCCAACAATATGGCAACTAATCCTTATCTAAAAAAAATCAATAAAAAAATGTCTTTTATTGATTGATTTACCTTGTTTAACATGAAAACGTCTGTCTAATACGTTAGAACTATATATTATATTATATTAAAAAATTATTACTATAGTATTATAATACCATTATATTTTACTATAATTATAGTGTATGTCATTCACATAGAAATAATATATTATTATAATATTTAGTATGAAACTATTAAAATTTGTGAGATTAGGTTAGAATCTAACAATCATATGAGAAGCACTTATGCTAGGGAATAAGAATGAGAAGAATAAACTATATTCTTATTCAAATGCAAAACTCATGTGCAAAGCAAATGCATGAATTCCTTAATTCATTGATTCCTCATTTACTCATTATAAATACATTACAAGAGTGCTCATTATATAGGAAAGAGAGAGGGGTAGACAACCCATAACAGGCATGTCACCACCATGTGCACACACCAAAGTGGAGTATATCACCTCTATGTGCACACACCAAAGTGGGGTATGCCACCACCATGTGTACACATCAAAGTGGTGGATAACCATAGTGGGATGTGGTCCACACATATGGAGTGACTAGATTTTGCATAAAGACATGTGCACATAATTAGCCATATAATTCTGTGCTAAATATATGTGCACATTATTAACTCTTAAGTAAAGTTAATAGTGAAAAAGAGTGGAATTCACCCAAAGGTAAAACTAATTCACCCAAGGGTGAAACCAATTTAGGTGAGGACCCTTTTCGCACTACATCCCCCCCAAGTGCAACTTTAAGGGTTAAACACTCATGCAAAAAAAAAAAAAAGAGTCCTATCAACAAGGTCTGATGAGGTACCCATGTACAACCAATCCCCTCATAACATAAGAGAAGGAGAAAACCCATAGGAAAAAACTACCCCATTAGAGTATTATGTAGGATGGTCAAATTTCCCCCCTGAAGCAATGTTGCAACCTCTAAAAGTGTTTGAAAGTGATGGAACTTAGTCTTAGTGAAAGGTTTGGTGAATATACTTGTAATTTAATCTACCATATGATAATAGCATAGATCAATTACTTGCTCCTGAATCGAGTCCTTATTATAATGCATATGGATCTTGATGTGTTTGGTATGCTAATGATGAATTGGGTTCTTCAAGATTTGAATGGTAATCTGATTGTCACAAAGGATGATAAATAGTCATGGAATAGTGATGGAAAAATTAGTTAAAATATTCTAAAGCCAAATAGCCTTAGTAGCAGATTAACAACCCCCCAATACTCAACTTCAATCAAAGATACATCAATATCATGTTGTTTATTACTCTTCTAGCTAATGGGACCTGAACCAAGGTGGAAGATGTAACTAGATGTGGACTTATGATCCTTAGAATCATCAGTCCAATCTTAATCTATACATTTAACCAAGTCTAGACTCATCCCTATTGCATAGTGTATCCCATGTCGAGAAGTGTGTTAGATGTAACGTAAGATGAATTTGGCCACTTTTCAATGAACTTCATGTGGCTCTTGCATAAATAAAGAGACCATACCAACTACAAAATAAATTTTAGGGTGAGTGTGCATCAAATAGATAAGACTTCCAACAAGTTGATGATACAAAATAGAATCAACTAGTGGAGTGGAACATTTTACCTTAAGCTTAACTCTAGATATAAAGGGAGCTGGTGTAGGTTTAAAATCAACCATGTTGAATTGAGATAGAAGATAAAGTGCATACTTGGGATGAGCAAAGAAGACCGAGTGATCTCAAAAGAAGACTGAGTGATCTCAATCTTGAGAAAGTAGTGCAAAAGGCCCAAGTTAGTCATAATAAAGTGTTCATGCAAAGTTGTTTTGACTCTGTCAATTATGGATGAAGAACTTTGAATAAGTATTAAGTCATCAACGTAGAGGACCAGTAGTAAATAGGAGTCATTCTATCTCAAAATGTTGACATTGGCATTGTAGTGACATATCAAAAAGCCGATCAAGATAAAAAAAAGAGTCCATCTTGGCATACCAAGCTCGAGGGGCCTGTTTGAGGCCATAAAGAGACTTCTACAAGTGACAGACCAAAGAAGAGTCCTTAACAAACCCTTATGGATGTTCCATGTAAATTTATTCTTGAATATAGCCATGAAGAAATGCACTCTTCATTTCCATTTGACATACAACTCACCTATGAGTTGTAGCAATATAAAGAGTCAAGTGAATGTAGTTCATCTTAACAACATGCATAAAGGTCTCATTGTAGTCAATACCAAGAACTTGTGAGAAACCTTTGGCAATAAAACATGCTTTGGACTTATCAATAGTTCCATCCACTGCATATTTAGGCTGGTAAATTCACTTATAATGAACGATTTTATTTTCCTTTGGAAGGGGGACTAAATTACAAGTGTTGTTCCTCATTAAGAAACTATACTCTTTCTCCATTGTTGAGTCCCATTTAGCATGACCAGATGCTTCACAAAAATATTATGGACTAGAATCAAGTGCAATGTATACATGTGAAAGATGGTGATTTTGTGAATGAGTCCTTCGAGTGTCTAAAGGATCCCCAATAAAGCTGCCTACTGATTGAGGAGTCTATCAAACCAATCGAGGTGATGATGAAGATGGGGTTGCATTAGTTGTTGAATATGGATCATGTGGAGGTAAAGGTGCATCATCTAAGTCACTATCATTTGATTCCACTATGTATGGAGGAGATGGAGTGTTAGATGTCAAGGGCAAAATTGTCTCCTCAAACTTAACACTCTTACTAATGAAAAGCTCTTTCATCTATGGATCTAATAGTCGATATCCCTTGATGCCATCAGGATAAATATCAAAAAGGTAATGTCAAATTTGTTGTTATAGAGCCTTGCATTTCTTTGAAGGAATGCATTTCAATGTAAAGAAGCCAAATACTTGAACCACACCACACCGAGATTCAAAAGGAGTCACAACTTTAAAATATTTATGAGGAATGCAGTTCTGAATGTGAATCATAGAATTAATAGATTCAACCCAAAATTGTGGACCAAGAAAACAAACATGGATCATGCAAGTTGCCATTTCCTTCAAGGTACAACTATTCCATTTGGCAACACCATTCTGTTGGGGTATATAGATAATGGAATGTTTTAGGTGGATCCCTTCAAGTGTGTAAAATTGATTAAGGGAAAAATTCACATATTCTCGACCATTATTTATGCCAAGAATTTTGAGATATTTTTTAGACTATTTTTTAGCATGAGCCTTGAAGTCTTGAAAATAGTTCAAGACTTCACACTTCTGATGAAGGAAGTAGACCCAAGTAAACTGTGAATAGTCATTAATGAACGTGTGGACATAATAGGTTTTGTTAAAAGATAATGTGGGGAATGGATCCATAAGATCCCTGTGAACCAATTCAAGGAATTATAAATCCCTCTAAAGTGACCCTTTGTTGAATTTATTCTCTGGATACTTGTCGATTGTACATCCTAAACATATCCATTGGAAAACTGTATGAGGAGTCCTTGTACCATATCCTTTGAACTGTTATTGAAGGTAGTGATAGTTGAGATGGCCAAACCACTCATTCCATAGTTTACTCACTGAATATGTAAGATTTAGCAATGTAGTAGAAGGGGAATGATGCACAAAATGGGAGAATTTATATAACTGAGACTCATGATCAACCTTTCCCATTGCAACTAAGGCATCATCCTCAAGATTTTGAATTTCTATTGAATCAAGGAAGAACTCAAATTTCTTTCCATTCCCAAGATATGTGATCTGGTAGACAAAGAGAAGGTTGGTACTATTAGGAACCCCTCCAAGGAAGCACAATTGATTACTTTTCTTATAAGCAATTAAACACGAAATTATACCAGAATGATTAAGTAACTAGAAACTTGAAACAACAACGAATTTGAGAGACAATACACAATATTGTATTAAATACTCTTAGAAGAAAATACAATAAAGAAGATGCCACTTCTTCTTCCACCTCAAAGGCTTGCCACACCTCAAGACCTTCTTCCCTCTCTCTCTTGCTCAACCACAACCAACTCAACAACCTAAGTTGTTATCCCCTCCTTGAATGCTTTAGCTGATCTCCTTGACCTTACACCTTGTAGATCTCCTTGACCTTGCTTCCTTGCTTCAATGCTTTACTTGCCTTCTTAATTACAATACATGCCTCATAGGTCTTTAAATAGGATCCCATGCATACAAAAATAGACCTCTAATTACAATAATTAGACACGCAGCTCGAGACTATAATTAGCCCTTTAACATGCAAACACTCCATTCAACTAACTAAATATTCATGCAACGAACAGTTCTGGAACTGCCACAGGCGACCGACGTCAGTCCCTATTTGCCTGGTTTTGATCGATGTCAGCCAGCTCCCTATCAATGCCAGTTGCCTTTTGCACTGTATGTGACCAACGTCGGTTATACTGCCAACGCCGGTACTTCTGGAACTCAACAACCTCCTCCATGTCTACAACAGTTGAAGCTTTTAGCTCCATAACCTAACAATCTCCCACTTGGAGATAAACAACTGCAACTGTACCTATACCTGTACACCATCTAGTTTGTTCTCTTGGCTCTGTATCCCTCTTCAAAAATCACTCTTGAAGACCAACCACCACAAAACCTGTGATGCTATACCTATCATCCAAATCACCTACCACATCTGAACTTTCTGACAACTCCCACTGGAGACAAAATCAACCTGTGATCTTCCATGTCTCTTATGCCAAAAGAATTTTCCTACTCCCAAATTCTTCATGACATACCTCTGAACTAACTTTACCCTTAGCTCAGCAACTCCCTGTATATGTAACCCTACAACAAGCAACACAATACAGTAATAGGATAATGTAGCTAATATTATCCAACCTGGTAAAGATATATACAATGGTCAAACCTCCATTGTCCTGCAGCCTACTCAAGACCATATACCCTAGCCTTCTATCTCACGTGTCCATCCACTCTCTTCTCTAACTTGGGAATCCATCCCTCATCCAGTGCTTTCTCTCAGCTGACAAATCCACCAACAAACACCTGTTTGGTTCTTCTTCAAGGACTCACTCCTCATCCATGCCAAGCTCCCACTATTTCTGGATTCTACCTGCATTGCCTCTTCACATCTTCCTAGTTCTTGACCATTAGTAAGCAACAAACAAAATAAAGAAGGTGAACAATGAATATGAGGTTCACATACCCTTTCTGACCTCCATATGGGCATTTGAGACTCCTTGACAGCTTGCTGTCCGCCCAACATCCGTTCCAGTGACCGATCTCGGCTATCTCCCAGTCTGCAATCGACCGATGTCAGTTCCCTGCACTGACCCTGACTACCAACATCATTTCCCTGGCTGACGCCGGTGTCTTCTCTATCAATGTCGGTTCCTATCTGACCGATGTCAGACTTATCCTACCCGACTCTACCGACCCTGCTGGTCTGTACATGACCGATGTCAGTATCTGCCTGACCGACATCAGTTCCAAGTGATCGACATTAGTGTCTGTGTATTCTTGTAAGTGATGAATTCTTCATCTGTGAGCTCATCTTAGATCAAATCCCTGTCCATACTGCCCTGATCATAATTATTCAGCTCCTGTGACTGATCTCTGTCCATCATCTCCTCCATAAACACCAAGGCTTCCTTGTTCTTGTTAAAAGCATCAAATTTCCTTTTCCTGCAATGAACTCAATCACTGCCCTCTGAATCTGAACTCATACCTTTTGAATCAAGAATGTCCATTCCCTTCTTATTCATGTGACCAAGCCCATGGAGCCACATCTTTGAATCTACAGCTGAAGTAGATAAACCAGAAGTAGAATTAGTAATACAAGTAGATAGATAAAGAGTACCTACTTTCTTACCTCTTGATAAAACAAGTGCACCCTTGGTAACCTTCCAAGAATCCGCTATGAGGCTTACTGTGCATCCCTCATCACCCAACCTTCTTACAGAAACCAAACTCTACTTTAGAATTGGGACATGCATAACCTCCTTCAACACCCATGTCTTATCCATCTGCAATTTCAGCTGCACTTTCCCTTTGCCAACTATTTGACAAGGCGTAGCATCCCCTAAATAAAGCACTCCAAAGTCTCCCTGGACGTACTCATGGAACAAATCTTTGTTTGGGGGTGCATGAAAAGAAGAACCAGAATCTAAAACCCATGATTCTATCTGACTATCCAAAGAAAGTATGAGAGCATCCTGTGCCACAATACCTGCATCTTTTGCTTCTTCATTACCTTCATGTTGATTTTCTTTATCCCTCAACCAACACTCTTTCTTTGTGTGTCCTCTCTTTCCACAAAACCAGCAGGTGATACCTCTAGATTCAGATCTCCTTCCCATCTTTGACCTTGATTTCCCTTGCTCGACCTTCTCTCTTTGCCTTCCCCTACTTTCTACACTTAGAGCATTTTCTGATGATTCACCTGTGCTTTTCTTGCGTATATCTTCATTCAAGATTACACTCACAACATCATCAACTTTTAAGATTTTAGAAGCAAATGCAGAATTACTTACTGCCATAACCAAACTATCCCAACTTTCAGGTAAAGAGCATAAAATTAAGAGAGCCTTTACTTCATCATCAAAAACAATATTGACTGAAGCTAACTGGTTTACCAAACCATGGAAATCACTAAGATGAGTATGTACCGATCCACCTTCCTGTATTTGCAAAGTAAATAACTGCTTCATAAGAAATACCTTATTTGAAGCCGAGGGCTTTTCATATAAATTTGCCAAAGATTTTATCAACTCTTCCGTTGTTTTACACTGTGATAAGTTGAAAATCATAGACGATGCAAGGCTCAACCTTATGGATCCCAGAGCCTTCTGATCAAGAACATTCCATTCTTCATCCTTCATATCTATGGGTTTGCATGCAACCCCACCCAATGGTAAGTACAAATCCTTCTGATATAGATAATCTTCTATCTGCATCCTCTAATGTTGATAATTCTTGCCGTTAAACTTCTCCATTCGTAGCTTACTTTCTTCTGCCATTGCTATACTCCCACTCAAACAAAAACCCCTGTGAATGACCTGTAATCAAATAATAACCTGCTCCCTGCAACCTAAGCTCTGATACCAACTGTTAGGAACCCCTCCAAGGAAGCACAATTGATTACTTTTCTTATAAGCAATTAAACACGAAATTATACCAGAATGATTAAGTAACTAGAAACTTGAAACAACAAAGAATTTAAGAGACAATACACAATCTTGTATTAAATACTCTTAGAATAAAATACAATAAAGAAGATGCCACTTCTTCTTCCACCTCAAAGGCTTGCCACACCTCAAGACCTTCTTCCCTCTCTCTCTTGCTCAACCAAAACCAACTCAACAACCTAAGTTGTTATCCCCTCCTTGAATGCTTCAGCTAATCTCCTTGACCTTACACCTTGTAGATCTCCTTGACCTTGCTTCCTTGCTTCAATGCTTTACTTGCCTTCTTAATTATAATACATGCCTCATGGGTCTTTAAATAGGATCCCATGCATACAAAAATAGACCTCTAATTACAATAATTAGACACGTAGCTCGAGACTATAATTATCCCTTTAACATGCAAACACTCCGTTCAACTAACTAACTATTCATGCAACGAACAGTTCTGGAACCGCCACAGGCGACTGACGTCGGTCCATGTTTGCCTAGTTCTGACTGACATTGGCCAGCTCCCTATCGATGCCAGTTGCCTTTTACACTGTATGTGACCAACGTCGGTTATACTGCCAACGCCAGTACTTCTAAAACTCAGCAACCTCCTCCATGTTTGCAACATTTGAAGCTTTTAGCTCCACAACCTAATAGGTACATAAATATGGAACAATGAGTACCTCCAAAAAAGTGCTTTCTTGCATTGCAATTGATCCTTTTACACTAACTTCCACTGGTGTATCATCTCCTATGAGAATGTGAGGAAATGAACAAGGATCCAATGAAGAAAACTATTATCAATTAGAACCCATATGATGTGTGGCCCTAGAGTCAAGTATCCACTTTTGAAAAGACTTATAGACTATAACAAGTTCTTGAGATTTCACTTTATTTGATTGTAAATAAGTAAAAGGGGAGGACTCCTTTATATAAGATGATGGCAAATTAATATTTTTCTTCTTGAGAAAATGATTCAATTCATCAAGTTGCTTAGCATGACATTGATGCTCATCATGACCAAGTTTCTTACAATATGAGCAAGATGGTCATCCCTTTTTCTAATTTTTTTTTACTTCTTGTAGGATTTTGATGTTGCTGGTGTAGGATGTGAAGACTATGGAGGTGCCTTCCTTGGTTTGGACAGTTATTGTTTTTGCTGCTTAGTAACTCATGAATGTTGAGGAGGTCCCACCATCAATGCTTGTGACTTAGATGTCTTGAGAAGACCCATAGTGAGAAACTTGGTTTGATCAATCATTATAATTTTAGTAAATGACTCAAATGTGGGCATAATATAGGCTTGGCCTATTATCAGATGATGAGTATGAAATCTAGATACAAACATAACATATTTAGTAGGAAGTTTACCAAGCACATTGAAAATTATTTGAACATATTTTTTTTTATCAAATGCACATTCTTTTTGTTGTGCATGGAGTTGATTTACCTTAGTGATAGTCCTAAATGTGGTAAAAACAAGATGGATCAAGATTAGAGAGTTCATTATCAATTTGATACCCCCTATCCTCATCCATTTGACCATACAATTTCTAAAAGATGTTCCATGCCTGCTTATGGGTTTTACATTGATCAATATGAAATAGAATATCAAGTGAAATAAATGTGCACAAGTACCCAAGTATATTTGTGTGTTCATTCAACTAAGCATCATTATTTTTTGGATCAGTGGCTTTGGGAAATGTTTCCTCTATATAATGAGTGTATCATTTTCTCATTATTGCACTACACGCATGTGATTTCCATGTGTTGTAGTTATATGGAGTTAACAAAGGAAAATTTGGATTACCCATGGTAAAAGAAATGCAAGCACACAAAATGTGAAGACAAGTACACCAACACAACCTCCCTTAGAATTCACTAAATCAAGAAGCCACCCCTAAGAAAAATAATTTGGCACTTTAAATTTAGTACATTTACAATTCCCACCAGTAATAAACATAAAGTGGACTTGACTTCAATGTTGTACATATCTTCATAAAATTAGCATATACTAAAAGTATAATTTTGGCACAATACCAAGTTAAATTATCATCACCACTAAAAATTACACAAAAAATGATGTACTTTCAAAAAAATAAGTGCCTCAATCTAAGGTTGTATGCAAAAGTTATACAGCTTTAAAGTTCCCAAAACAAGAACTAGGCAATGTCACCTATGAGAATCTATAATTTTTGAAAAAACCAGGCACTAGAATATGAAACCATCTATACTAGTGTAAATAACATGAAAAATTAGTCCAAATAAAAAAAATGTCAAAAAATGGAGGTCCAAAGATCAAGATATAGCCTTCTAAAGTTAAACTACAATTTTCAAACTACCAATGGAGAGGAGTCCCCACAAATTCCCAAGATTTAGCAGAACTACCACTGAATCTATAAATCTATCAAATGTAGTGAAACTATAGCCAAATTTAGTATAACTTTGCTAGATTTAGATAAAATTTCTAATTTTAGAGAAATATGATAGATTTAACAGAATGGTTACCAAATGTTGAGAGCTGCCATTTTAGAGGAATTTTGCCCAAATTTGTCTATATTTCTAAAATAGTTATTGAAAAATTTCCAACATTCTAGATTTGTATAAATAACTATAATTGGTGAACCTGAGTTTTAAAAAAATTGGTTATTTTATGGGATTTTATGTTTTTGAAAAAATGGATATTTTTGAAAATTCTAATTTGTTTTTTTAATGCAAAAAGAACAAAAAAATTGAGGTAGTTTTTTTAGAAAAAAAAAATTAAAAAAGGAGAAGAATTCAGGCATGGTTGGGCCAACCCCAACCCAAAGGCCTACAGCCTTGGTGTTTGGGGGAACCCCATCTAAAAGGGTCGTTAGCTTGCATTAAGGTGAGCCTCACCCAAAAGGCCTTTGGCCTTGGGATGCAGGCCTAAAACCTTCATTTGGCTATATTTAGACGGTGTAGGCCATAGGCCCATGTTTTGATTTTTTAAAATTTTTTCAATATTAGAAAAAGTCAACTTTTTATGTGATTATTTTTATTTATTTTTTATATCATTTTTTTGTATTTTTTATTTTTGACGTATTTTTTTTATAAATTTTTCAATTTTTTTTTTTGACAATAAAAATTGGTAAATAAAAAAGTTACAAGGAGACCGAAAAACCTAAAGTTTTGGGAAATTAAATTTGGAGGATTTTTGAGGAAAAAACTACTATTTGAAGGGAACAAATGTATTTTGGAGGAAAACCTTCAAATTTGTTCAATTGCTTCTCCAGATGCATGTAGAGCTTCTATAAAAAAACAGAGTGCTACAAGATGTTTTGAATGTGATGGTGAGCTCTGATGTGTTTCAATCAAGATCCAAGAAGAGAACTTGTAACTAAACACTCAATGGAACTCCCTTAGAATCTAGTTATTCTTCTCACATCTTTTCGATTCTTAGGACCATCTTATGGATGAAAGAGAAGAACATACTTGACAATAAGAGAAATTAATAAATTTAGACCCTACAAGGCTACTCTAGGTACTTAATATGCTCTGGTATTTTATGAGATTAGGCTAGGATCTAACAGTCCTATGGAAAGCACTTATGCTAGGAAATAAGAATGACAAGAATAGACTATATTCTTATTAGAATACAAAACTCATGTACAAAGAAAATGCATAAATTCCTTCATTCATTGATTTTTCATTTCCTCATTACTCATTTACTCATTACAAATGCACTACAAGAGTGATCAATATATAGGAAAGAGAGAGGGGTAGACAATCCATAGTGGGCATGTCACCACCAAGTGCACACACCAAAGTGGGGTATGTCACCTCTATGTGCACACACTAAAATAGGGGACAAGGTGGTGGACAACACATAGTGTGGTCCACATATGTGGTGTGACTAGATTGTGCATAAACACATGTGCTCATGATTATCTATCTAATTATGTGTTAAATATATGTGCACATTGTTAACTCTTAAGTAAAGTTAATAGTGAAAAAGAGTATAACTCACCCAAAGGTAAAACCAATTCACCCAAGGGTGAAACCAGTTTGGGTGAGAACCCTTTTCACACTAACAAAATTATATAATGTTATATTAATATTATTATATAGCACATTAATATATATTGGTGTAAACTATATTATATTATTATAGTATATTTTGATAATTAAATATATAATATTATATATATTATATTTAAATAAACATGTATTACAACTAGAAATTGGTCTAAACGTGCAAGTTATGCCAAAAAGAATGGCGTAAATTTTGAATTTAGTAGAGTTCTTTAAATGGAAATAATGTAAATTTTTAGCTATAACACACTTGAAACCCATGACCACTAAGTCCATACTGTATTTTAAATGAGGCTTGTTTTTTATTTTTAAAATCACTAATACTATTAACAACCTACATGATACCTATTTTTGGGTCACAAGTATTATTTAGGATATCAATAATAACAATATGGTTGATGCCCAAACTCTTAGTTTCAAGAGAAATACTAAAAAACTTAAAATAAAATAAATAGGATGATCGTAAAAATTATGCTACAATTTATAAAGTTGTTTTATTTTATGAAATTTTCATCAATGTTTATGTACTTACAATATTACATTATTTTGTGAATGTTCTAAGGATTATTATATGTTTGTATACCATAAAACTCCACTTGATCCAACATTTCCATATTTTTTTCATAGCAATAAAGATGTCAATCTTCATAATGGAGAAATACTTACTATATTACAAGGAGAGATGTACATGCTAAATGTAATCAACCATACCCATAACAATGAAATTGACAATGATTACATATATAGTAAAAAACTAATATTAGCAAACACGATGACTATTAAAAAACATATTCTCATAGAATTGATTGGTGGAAATCATAATATACTTGATGGGTTAGGTAATGGTGCAGATGGCATTTTCAAATATTACACAAATGATATTAATCACATTGGGTGGATACATTTTTACCATATAAACATTGGAAAATTTCAATGACAAAAAATAAAATGTTTTTATACTAAATACATAAACATAGATATGAACAATATAAAAAGAATTATATATATAAACTAAATAATAATTAGGTGAGAACAATTCCCTATGCAAATAGCACATGCAAGAACAATTCATAGATCACAAGGAATAATAATGGATTCTTTAGCTTTTAACATTCATCAAGTGAAGTATCATGGTATTTTTTATACTTCCCTATCTCAAGTCAAAATTATAAAATAATTTTATGTTATAAATAAATTGGAAAAAAAAAAACTTCATAGTATCTTATGAATTACAAAGAGAAATGCAAAGACTCCAACAATGTAAACAATGGAAATTCTTATATGACCTCAGTTAAAAAATGTGTAACTATTTCATTATATGTTCATTGAACATAAGTAGTATACAATTGTACGTAAAAAGTATAGTATGTGATTATCAACTCATGGAGGCATATGTTTTATGTTTACAAGAAACTCAAATAAACAAAATACCAAATAAAGTAAAGCTCATAGACAAATTCCATTATTTTCCAACAATGAGTATTCACAGTATCATGACATGCTACAAAAACAAATCAAGCAAAGCATTGGAACATTTACTACAAGAAATATACAAATAATCACAATTGACATATAGCATTCAAATATATGCATACACATTAAATATCATGTAAGAGAAAAATGTATCTACGAAAAGTAGAATAGGAATATAATGGATCAAAAGTCCTCTTTAAAATTATTGTAACCTAATAGTATGTAAGAGTAAGAGTATTTCCATTGTCCAAGTCAACTAAGTGAAAATTGTTTATTGATATAATTTTGTGAATATTTTTTTTATTCAAAATTTTTCATTATATCTAGAAGTATATTTTCATATATCAAATAGTAGTACGTATTTAGAATATTTTATTAAATATTGTAATTATTTAATTCTTAATTAATGAGAGTTCATCTTCAAGATGATTGTCTTAAAATTTATTAAAAATATGATCTTTTTAGTTTATTAATGTTGGGCTTCCATGCATAATCTATTCATGAGTTATTTCTAAGCTTTCATCCCTATTCAAATTAAAAGAGTGTTTAATTATCTAAATAACTTTTATTACTTTTCATTTATGATAATAGTTTTTATTGCATCATTTGTGATCTAAGGTTATATTTACTTTTTTAATTTATTGTTAAATAATTTAGGGAATGCATCTCACTAGGAGACAACATCATTATATTTTCTTGAGGTAAAATGGTAATCATTATTTACCATTTATTTTATGTATTAGGTTATTAGTTTGTTCAGATTAGATAAATCTATTGTTTGTTCGTTTTCAGAATCACTTTCATAAGTTATAAAAGGATTATGTACCTTATAAAGATCAATGCTTATATTCAATAAATTTTGTTATATTCCTCCATTATTTGATCCCAATAGTGGTACCAAAGCCTGGTTCATCGATGTATGGAGGATTGAAAGTACAAGCTTGATGGTTGAAGTTACAAAGGAGAGAGAAGCCATGAAGATATGAAGTTTGTTTATCTCCAAAGTTTTTTTCCCTATAAATCCTCATGTATGACTTCCAACAACCCTGTATGGCATCTTTATTCACATAAATCTAATTTGTTTGAACTTTAACTCATTGGAAATAGTTTAAAATTAGTTTCATAAGAATTTTTATGATGTTTCTCAACATATTTATGCCCTGAGTTCATTTGTACAACCTCTACAAACACATATTTCTAATTTGTATGATATTTTACATCTCTCTTTTGTGATTACATCCCTTGAAACTCCTGTACAATCAATTGTATGATTCAATATTATTTCAATCTTCCTTTTTAAGGTACAAAAGATCACAATCTATAGTGGTATGACAAGGTCTCTATATGACCTAAGGTTAAATAAAAACTAGATGTGTGCATCCATAGCACTCTATGCATTATATTTGTTATTTTCAAGGGTTTGTAAACTTCAACAAAATCCCTATATGACCTCTTGTATGCACTTAGGTAGATTCTCTTCCATTTTGGTGCAATTTGATGCAAAATATCTATGATATGGTGTTCTAAGAAATTATGGTGCAAAATATTACATTATAAATTTAAATATTGCTTTGATTTTTATATTATTTATTCATGTGGGCCCCAACAAGGGAAGGAAGGCACAATTTTTATTTGCTAGGTAAAGCTGAGTAAAAACATTTCATTTGCATGTAAATTTTATTTTATTTTTTAAATCAAAAAATCCAGGATAAATAAAATATTTTTCCTTTGTATTTTCATATTGGTTGAAGGAGAGTTGTATATTGAAATTTTGTTAGTCACTCTATAAAAGAGAGAGTCAAGGTTTCAAAACCCATTAGATATATCTTATGGCCAAACTAAATTTTGACCTTATTTTATATAAAGGCAGTATAAGGGTGTAATTTTTTTGTGACTTATACCTAGATAGGTCCCTGAATCATAGTTATTTTTTATAAATCTACTTATGAGGGTCAAGTAAAAATCTCAAGTAACATTCCTTTTTGTTTCTATATTTTTGTGATTATGGTTAAAATTGTGAGTCTTATTTCTGAAAATAGATGATTACTCCCAAAAACTACAAAGAATGGAGCTTACACAGAAAATACTTTCATATTCAATGACCTTTGGGAGATATTTGAAAAATACACTCAACAACCCACATATGATGCAAAAATACTTAAATATTAGAAATGTGATAAGTGTGCCCTTAATTTGCTCAAATCATCATGTTCTGCTCAAGTGATTATTCACATTGAAGCCATTAAATCTAATGCCTAAAAATATTAGAAAATATTAAAAATATATATACGACAAAAAACTACCTATAAAAAAAATTGTATCCTAATGTAGTTGTTAAATAACAAGCTTAGCACTAAAGAAGATGTTTTTGAATATCTCTTCCTTATGAAAACTTTGAAATAAGAGCATTGTAATATAGGTAACAAGATAGATGATGACATGAACTTTACATAAATTTGAATGGCCTCAATTCTACTTATACTAATTTATTAAAATGTTGCAGCATAGTGATAAGCTTAATAGAATAACATTTTATTCTATTTTTGAATTGTTCACTTAACATGTGTGTCAAATTATGAAGAAAAAAATTTGCCAATGAACTTCACAAACACTAGGAAACATCAACTCTAGAAAGGACATGGTCCAAGAAATTTCCAAAAATTGTTTCCAAAACATTCTACACAATACCCCAATTGATAGCCTATAAAACATACACATTACCACTCTCATTGACATTATTCACAATTCTCTCTAGAGTTCTTGAAACACAAACATCACCACACTAATTCTTCTAAGACTAGTGGTTGTAACAATGATTATTCATCTTCTATTTCTTGCAAACATTAAAGATAACCAAGATGTTATAAATGTGGTAAAATTGACCATCTTGTTGATTTATGTCCTCCTCAACACCCATGATCCCCACAAAAAACAAGGTTGAAGTAAATTATGTTAGTAATTATAGTGGTACATCTTCTAGATACTCCAACCATTTTGGTTATTTTATCCCTTCATTTAGTCATGAGGCAAACCATCTAGTATATGCCTATGGTCTTGATGGACCTGATAGCATGTTTCGAGTGATCAATGATTCACCCATCTTGTGCAAGCTACTAGGCTCAATACTAGGATCTATTGTAGTAGTATTTTCTAGCTTGTGTTCATTTTTTTTGGATTTATATCATTGATATTCATGACACGAAGTAGACAATGTTGTTTGATTTTGTTTCTCTCAATGCACAATTTCTGACCTCTTACTTGATAAGGGGAGATGATATAGAATTGGTTGGTCTTTGATCAGTCTTCAATGATAGCACAAGTTGACAAGGGTTGCGAACACCAATAATTTTGGATAAAGGTCATCAATGATTGTTGGGCATCTATGAGATGTGCCATAGATAATATAGGTTGGTCACATGGATGGGTTTATGTGTGGAGTGTTGAGTGTGGAGCCCTTTGGGGATATCACATGACCATGGTGACAGGTTTTGGGGGCTTATAGAGCTCCAAAGACGTGGGGAACACTTTTCTCATGTACAACACATGTGAGTGGAATATTAATAAATGTTTATTTAATAGTTTCCATGTTAACTTCCATTTTATTTGAAGTGGGATAGATTTCCTTACTTTTAGGGAATTAATTATTATCTTTATTTATTTCCATGCGGCTTCCTTTTTTATTAGAAGTGGGATTGATTTCCTTATTTTTAGGGAGATTAGTTGGAAGTCTGATTAAATTCCTTGTTTCAAGGAGTTGGTTTTTATCACATGACATTGTAAGTTGTGCCTTTTAGAGGAGGAAAGATAAGGTTGGAATGTTCCTTCTTGATGGAGCTTGTGGATAAGATTGAATAGGTGGAATATGATGTGTTACCTTATGGATAGAGCCTATCCTAGATAAGGAGGGCAATTTTTCTCCTTGTTAGGTGGATTTATTCATTTGTTGATATTATATAGGTGTGGTGTGGCTTTAGAGATGAGTCAGAGTGCAGATGTTTTGATTTGCAGTGTGATGTGTTTATTTATAGGGTGTAGTATAAAAAATTATGGTATAGTATTGTGCAGGTTTAGGTGGAGGTATAACACAACATATGGGCAAAATTGTTGATAGATTTGGATTAAAAATTTAGTGAATTCATTTGTGAATTTAGGAGGAGATATTTTATCTTTGTGAGAGGTTATTTGTAATCTTGTTTTCTCACCAAATTTATTTAAGGACTTTCTTGGTGGATGTAGCCAACATTGGGTGAACCATGGTTGATTTGTGTTGTGTGTTATTATTGGTTTTATTCTCCCCATTATTGCTTTCTATTACTATGATTTGAGGAATTATTTTCATCATGCATGTTAGTACATAATTAAATTATATTTTCACACATTTAAAATCTAGTTATGTGATTTTATGGTGAATTAAATTTGGTTTGAATTTATCTAATTCCTAACAATTGGTATCATAACTTTCGTGGTGTTTATTTTTTTGAAGTGGTAAATCACAAGAAGGGTTATTAGCTTGAGTGGGAGATATGGGAGAGGAGATCAAATTTAGAGTTGAGAAATTTGATGGAAAGAATTTTGGTTTGTGGAAAATGCAAATGGAAGATTACCTGTATTAAAAGGAACTTCATATCCCCTTGGAGGGGAAAAGAGCACAATCTATAGTTATGAGTGATGTAGATTGGACATTGCTTGATAGGAAGGCATTGGGAGCCATACAATTATGCTTACATCTTCTATTGCATTCAACATTTTAGATGAGAAATCTACAAAGGATCTCATGGATAAGCTTAGAAAGTTATTTGAGAAAGCCTCTGCCTCAAATAAAAGTTTTCTTATGAAAATATTGTTTAATATGAAAATGTTTGAGAATTGTTCTATTACTAGTCATTTAAATTATTTTAATATGGTTGTAAGTATGCTCACTTCTATTGGAATTAAGTTTGATGATGAAGTTAGGGCTTTGCTGATTTTGTGTTTTTTTCCTGATAGATGGGATAGTTTGATTATGGTTGTGAGTAATGCAGTCCCTACCAAATAAAGTTTAAATTTTGAGGATGTTGTAGGTGTGATTCTTAACGATAAAATGTGAAAGAAAAACACTAGCCAATCATCTTCAAGTAATACTTTGTCTATTGAAACTAGAGGGAGGGAAAATGACAAGATCAAAGGACACAATGGAAAGTCAAAAAGTAGATCTAAATCCAAATCTAGAGCCAAGATGATATGATGGCATTATGGGAAGAGTGGACACTGAAAGAAGGATTATTGGTCACTTTAGGATAAGAATGCCAACAAGGAGGAAATGAATGAGGTACATGTGGCATCAAGTAAATCATGTCAGGATGCCTTAATTCTTTCTATGGATAATTTTTCTGAGTCTTGGGTATTAGATTCAGGGGCTTATTTTCATGCCACCCCACAGGCATTATTTTACTGATCATGTTTAAGAAAATTTAGGACATGTTTATCTTGGTGATGATGAACCATGTGAGATAGTAGGGAAAGGTTGTGTTTAGGTTAAAATGTAGAATAAGAACATATTGCTACTTAAGGATGTTAGACATGTGCCTATTTGGAGATGAAATTTAGTTTAAGTGGGGCAATTGGGTAGTGAGGGTTGTTAAGTAATGTTTATGATAGATTATTAGAAAGTTACCAAAGGTTCTCTTGTGGTTTTGAGAGGTAAGAAAGTTAGTAATTTATATTTGACTAGTAGTGTTGATTCTTGTGATTTGGTTGTTGTAGATGGAAATGCAACTATGTGGCTCTACAAGCTTGGTCATATGAGACATAAGGGCTTGGAGATATTAAAAGATAAGTTGCCTAGATTAAAAGACATTGATTTAGACTTCTATGAGAATTGTGTGTACGGGAAATAGAAGTGGGTTAAGTTCCTGAAAGTTGGACCCACAAAGAAAGAACAAAAGTTAGAGTTGGTACATTCAGATGTATGGGGACCAACTTAGGTATCTTGTATTGGTGGTTTTAATTATTATGTCACTTTTATTGATGATGCAACTAGGAAAGTTTATATTTATTTCATTAAAAATAAATATGATGTATTTGACACTTTTAAGAAGTGGAAAGCCTTGGTTGAGAATGAAATAGGTCTCAAGTTGAAATGTATCAGATCAGATAATGGAGGTGGGTATTGTAATAATGATTTATTTGATTATTGTTCTAACATTGAAACTCATAAGCATAGGATGGTTTAGAGAACTCCATAGTAGAATGGGGTATTTAAAAGTATGAATAGAACAATAATGGAATGTGTTATTAGCATGAGGTTACATGCATGATTGCCTTTACAATTTTGGGTAGAAGCAATTAGCATGATAGTTTATTTGATTAACAGAGGACCCTTTATGACTTTGGATGGAGGCATTCCTAAACAAGCTTGGTCTGGTAAGAATGTTGATTATTATTTTCTTAGAGTCTTTGGATGTGAGGCTTTAACTCTTATTAAGAAAGAGGATAAGACCAAGTTAGAAGAAAAATAAAAAAGATGCACATTTGTTTGATATAGTGAGGATGACTTTGGTTTCTATTTATGGAACATTAAATATAAGAAAATATTTTGGTCCAAAGATGTAGTCTTTAATGAAAAAGTCATGTTTAAGAATTAGTCGCAGGAACATGAATAGGAATAGAAAGAGTACACATTATTAGATGACATTATGGATGGCAAAGTATCTAATACATCAGTTCAAGAACCTTCTACACAAGGACCCCAAACTCCTATGGTAAGAAGGTCTTCTAGGGTAAGAAGATCACTTGAACGGTTTTCTCCTTTTTTGAATTATTTATTAATCATTGACAATAGAAAACCAGAGTGTTATGAGGAAGCAATGTAGGTAGATGCCAAGAAGAAGTAGGAGCAAGCCATGAATGAGGAGCATAGATCTGTCATGGATAACTAAACATGGGATTTGGTAAAGCTACCCAAGGGCAATAGTGCATTTCCAAACAAGTGGTTATTCAAAATAAAAGAAGAGGATGAAGGGAGAAAAAATTATAAGGCCAAGATGGTGGTCAAAGGGTTTGCACAAAAATTAGGTATTGATTTTGATGATATTTTTTCTTCTATTGTAAAAATGACTTCTACTAGGACTATTCTTAGTTTAGTTGCAGTTGAGGATTTGCACTTAGAATAATTAGATGTGAAAACTACTTTTCTTTATGGTTATTTGGATGAAGAGTTGTATATGGAGCAACCATAGGGATATAAGGTCAAATGGAAGGAGAACTATGTGTATAGACTAAAGAAGAGATTGTATGTCTTGAAACAAGCTCCACGACAATGGTATAATAAATTTGATTATTTTATATTGGAACAAGGTTATCAAAGGTGTAATTCTAACCATCGCATGTACATCAAACATTTGGATGATGGTTCTTTTATTATATTGTGCTTGTATGTGGTTGACATGTTAGTTACAAAAAAAAACATATATCATATTCATATACTTAAGAAATAGCTTAGTGACTCCTTTTATATGAAGGATTTGGGTGCAGTGAAGCAAATCCTTGGTATGAGGATTACTCATGATAGAAAGGAGAGGAAGTTGATTTTATCCCAATCAGATTATGTGAATAAAGTCTTGGAAAGGTTTAGCATGTTGGATGCTAAATCTATTAGTACTCCTTTGACAAGCCACTTTATATTATCAAAGGAGCAGTGTCCCAAGATGGAGGTTGAAAAGCTTAAGATGTCCAAGGTACCTTACTCATCAATAATTGGTAGCTTGATGTATGCCATGGTTTGTACTAGGCTAGATATTTCCCAAGCAGTGCAAGTTGTGAGCAGGTATATGAGTGATCCTGGTTATGAGCATTGGCAAATAGTGAAATGGAGTCTTTAGTATTTGAGAGGAACCATTGATGTTGCATTATGCTATGGTGGATTAGATACCACTTTATATGGTCATGTGGACTTGAATATGGTAGGGGATATTGATAGCAGGAGGAGTAAGATAGGATATATATTTATTATTAGAAATACAACTGTTAGTTTGATTTTTAGAATACATAAGGTTATGAATTTATAATCCATAGAGGTAGAGTATGTTGTTGCCATAGAGGCTACAAAGGAGATGATTTGGTTACAAGAGTTGTTTTGAGAGTTGGGGCATGAGTAGGAAGTTAGGAGACTATAGAGTGATAGTCAGAGTGTTATTCATTTGGCAAAAAACTTTGCTTTCCACTCGAGGACAAAACACATTCAGTTATGTTATCACTTCATCCAGACAACTTTGGAGGAGAACTTGGTGAAGTTGAAGAAAATTAATACTAGCCAGAATCCAATTCCAATTCCAATAATAAGATTCAATTCCAATCCAATTAAATTTTGAGCCAATAATGAGACATTTTGACCGATTTAATTAATTTGTACACAAAGAGCCAAGATTTGCACCAAAGTTGCCTAATCATGTTTAAGAGCTAATTAATCCAAATCATGATCCTAATTAATAATTCCATAGATATTTTTGAATATTTATTTTTCAAAATGAATATTGAATATCTGCATAATCAAATGACATCATTTCTATGGGGTGGCATCCACAAGCCATAAATGCATAAAATATCAGGATTAAGCCACCCCACACCTTATTAAGACCCTCCATGCCTCTTAAATGCCCCTCTATCCCAAATATTTATGGGGGATATTTATAAATTTAATTACATAATTGGATTTATTCATGGCCACACATCTCAATCTTGAGATGGATGATCATGGTTAATCCTCAACCATTTTGAAATCTATAAATAGAAGAGCCATTAACATCATTTTAAAGTTATCTTGGTGCAAAGTTATAATGCTAAATTGATTCCAAAATCCATTTCAATTAGAGTTAGAGTGTCAAATTGTTTAGCCAAGCCAAAGCCACAAGCCACATGGTGCTAAGAGGAGTTGGAGGATAGCCAAGCTCCATTGCAACAGAGATTTTGAAGCACAAAGCCGAGCAAGCAACTTCAACAAGTTATTTGGAGCATCCAAGGAAGGTGAAATATTTCTTTGTCTTTGCATTCTAATTGTGTTTCTTATTTGGTTTTGTTAATATGTTATCCCCTTGAGATAGTCTTAGGGTGTTAGCTTAGTGTGTTCTTTGTTTGGATTTGATTTCATTCACTAACACCATACTAATCTCCCCCTATTGCAATCCTATGTTCACAAAACACATGTCTTAGAATGTAGAGACACTCAAGATAAATGCATGGGAAGATGAAAGGACATGAGGTGTGCTGCTTAAGTTTCCAACTCTTGGACTTATTGCATGCATACAAGAGGTATTCTTGTGTACAAATATGAACCTTTAGAGTTCATTCAATAGGAGGAGAACAAAGGAAACACAAAGTCAAGTGCAATGGCAGTATTTTACTTGGATTCACATTATGTATGGGCACATTTGAGTCATTGTTATTATTTTTTCATTTTTGCTTGGATGTAGGTGACTATTTTGAGGATTAAACAATTGAAAGAGGTTGAGTTCAATAGTTATTTATTTTTTTAGAAGTAAATATTTAACTAAATATTTTAAATATCATTATGAGTATATGAGGTTATTTTCCTTGTAATCCCAAGAGGTGAAAAAGATTGTAAACTGTAGAACATAGTGGAGATGAGAAAGCATGGTTTCACTCTTGCTGGAGTTTTCTCACACTGAGTTTTATCAAGGTATGTCTTATGTTATCTCTCTTTGTGGTTATTGTGTTTGTTTCCTTTTATTTCACATTTACATTTATTGAAAGTAGGTTGATACACAAGCATTTAATAAAGTTCAAGATTTAGCCATGTGGCTAAAGAACTTCACATTTGTCATTACATGTCTATGCAAACATGTTATTTTATTAATGTATGAATTAGTAGCATGTTTAGAGTGTGGAGATATTATTTTATATGTTGTATATGATAGTTTTAAGAGTTGGAATACATATTAAAATAATATTTTATGTTTTTTTATGTGGCATATAACTTGAGGTAAATGTCTTGACTTGAAAGGGTCCATGTTGGTGAAACATAGTGTAGAATATCCACCTAGTTTACGGATCATATTGGTATCAGATAAGGTTATCCTTTTTTCCATAAATTTTTTACTAACATATTTTCGTAGATGTTAGTTTTGGTTTGTGTTCTATTGTAGTGTTTATTGTGGTGTGACCATTGTGTAGATGTTCCCTTTACCCAGATAACAAAGTGATAAAGGAGAGAGTCTTGATTCATTGGAAATAATGTGGGTTAAAATTACCATTACTGTTGTTATTAATATGATGCAGACATATTGAGACTATGTGAAGTGATGGTTTTTTCCAAAAGTCTTTGATGGACCATCCATCCAAGCGATGTGAAATTACTCTTCCAAATAAAAAATGGTTAAGAGAGTTTCAAAGTGCATAGCAAGATATGTTCAACATGTATTTGAGCATAGTTTCCTTGTGACAACATGTTATGGATGTACTTTAGTAAATTAAAGACTCCAAAGGTAACACTATGAAGCTTAAGGAAGAATGTTTGTAATTGGATATGTCTCCATTTAATTTTTATAAATAATAATTATTGGAGCCTTCCATGTGGAAAAAGAAGGTCTTTTGTACCTTTGATTGTAGATCCTTACTCTTATTGGCTAAGAGAAGTTGGACAAAGTTATTTCTGTAGATGATGGAAAAAGCATCAAGAAGGGGGGAGGAAGGATTAAAAACTTTAAAATTAGAGATTTAAATATATTATTGCCTAAAAAAGGATATTTTTTAAGAGCTGATCAAATTGAAACATAAACATGGTATAGTCCAAAAGATGATTAGATTGAAACCCAAAATGGTTACTATCCAATATGATGATAAGATGGGTTTCTTATTTGGGTGATTGAAGGTAAATAGTCATATTATTTTTATAATTTTTGTGATAACCAAAAGCATTAAATTTTAGATGTGTGATCATAAATTTGATCATCTTTATTATCCAAAACAATCGGTATGACAATCAACTGTGAAAAATGAGCAATCTGGAAAATGCTAAGGCCTAAAAATCACTAATTTATGTTGTATGGGATAAAATAATATATTTTTGTCTTTAGAATTAATTTTTAATTACATATTTGGATTCTCATAAAAAATCATACAAGTTCAAAAAACACAGCATGCCATTTTGAGGTCCTAAGTAAAAGTTATGACTATTTTAAGTTGCCATACTTATGCTTTGGGATATATGTGAAGCTTTAGACTGTTGAACTCTAGAGATAACTATTAAATTATAGAGATTCACTGAGACCATGATATTTTGAAGTATTTTTTGGTGTTTCAGCTTTTTATTGGTTTATTTATGTTTCTGGGTGGATTCTAATCATATGGGAACTCAAATACAAGTCCTAGAAGGTAGAGACACTCAAGGTAGATGCACAGGAAGATGAAAGGACATGAGGTGTGTTGCTTTAGTTTCCAAGACTCATACTTATTGCATGCATTCAAGAGGTATTGTTATATAAAAATATGAACCTTTAGATTTCATTCAACAAGAGGAGAATATAGGAAACACAACATCAAGAATAATGGGGTTATTTTACTTGGATTCACATTGTGTATAGGCACATTTGAGTCCTTGTTATTATTTTTTCATTGTTACTTAGTTGTAGGTGACTGTTTCGAAGACTACACAGTTGGAAGAGGCTAAGTTTAGTATTTATTCATTTATTTAAAAGAGAATATTCAACTAAATATTATAGAGATCATTATGAGTGTATGAGGTTATTTTCCTTGTAATCCCAAGAAGTAGAAAAACTTATAAACTATATAACATAGTGGATATGGGGAATCATGGATTCACTCTTGCTGGAGTTTTCTCACATTGAGTTTCTCCAGGGTATGCCTTATGTTATCTCTCTTTGTGATTATTGTGTTTGTTTCCTTTGCTTGCATGTTTACATTCTTTACAACTAGGTTAATATACAAGAATTTAAGTGAGCTCAAGATTCAACCCTGTGGTTAAATAAGTTCACATTTGTCATTGCACCTATATGCAAACATGGTACTTCAGTCATGTATAGAGTAGTATCATGTTTAGAGTGTCGATATATTCTTTTATATGTTGTATATGGTAGTCTTAGGAGTTGCAATACATATTAAAATAACATTTTAGGTACTTTTTTATGGCATAAAACTTGAGGGAAATGTCTTGACTTGAAAGGGTATGTGTTGGTGAAACTTACTATGAAATATCTACCTAGTTTAATGATCAAATAATCCTAGTCATAGTATCCAACCCATTATAGTGCATTGACCTCATCAATTCTAAAATCAAGCCATAATTTCCCAATATAAATACTTAGCTAAGATTTATCCAACATAGAATCCTTATCAATTCTTTGACACCTAAAACTCCATCCATGTCCAAATAGAGAAAATATACTCCTCTAATGGAGCCCTTGGACATGATATTTCATCAACTTGTTGTTGAAAACTGATCATAGAAAATAATGTTCAAAATAAGGTAAGGGTTGTATGAGTGGTTGGTCCTACCTTTTGATTATATTACTATTTTTAGTAGAAATTTTGATGAGCATGTTGAACACCTCAAACATTTTTTGAAAGTTTTGAAGTAGAAAAAGCAAGTGTTGAATGAAAATAAATGCGAGTTTGCCTAACAATCACTTGTATTCTTAGGGCATGTGTTTAGATATGGGGAGTTGAGGATTGATCTAAAAATGGTAGAGGCCATCATAAATTATCCAAGGCCTTCTAATACACCTGATCCATGAAGCTTTGTTGGTGCAATTTAGTATTTGAGGAAGTTCACCAAGAACTTATCTTCCATATCCTCTTATTTGTGAGGATATGTGTTTATACAGTGATTTTTAGGAGGAACCTATTATAGTTGCACATTCTAATTTAGGGCTTGTTTTTGTTCCTACTACTGCTATTGTTACTTTTTTTATAATGGATCCATTTTCTCACATGCTTGGTTTCTTTGAGAGATATACTCTTTTTCTCAAGTCTTACACACTTGAATCTATGGGATACACCAACAGAGTTATTGATAGTGACTTACAAAGTATTATATCTCTTATTAGGCCTATTTTTTGGCAAGGTCACCATAACTTTAGCATTTTTTTAGGCTATGTATCTTTGGGACATGTGATCACATACAACATTGAATTTTATTCTTACAGGGATAACTCATGTATTATGTACATTAGATTCTTTTACCTCATATGGAGATGGCTTATTACATATTTTCCATATGCACAAGATATATAGTACTAATCTTTGTGTGGGGTGAAGGAAGTTGTCCTTAGGGGGATTCCATATGAAGTCCTTCCTTTTATCTTTTCTCTCTCTTTCTCTTTGGGGGGGAGTTTTTTTCTTATGATTTTCTCCCCTTCTCCACTTTATGAGAGATTGCTTCAAATATATATTGTATATGAGTACCTGATCATGGCTTATTGTCAAGATTCATACTATGGATATGCCACGTTATTTTTGGCCCCTAGCTTCACCTAAGGGGAAGTGTTAGAGTAGGTTATTCACCTTAGATAATGTTCAGCTAGGTTCTTTATTTTATTATTCTCACCCACTTATATGTGGATATTTCATTTATTTTATTTTAGATATTATGAGATATTACATATTTATCTCTTGGATATTATGGGGATAATTTCTAGTTGTTTCTATCCTTTAGAGATAATATCTCTTAGTCATATATTTGATCTCTAGCTTGATCTCTTAGTTATGATTGATCACTTAACTTTATCTCTTAGTTATGTTTGACCACTTACCTTGATCTCTTAGTTATGATTGATCTTTTTTGCCTATATATGCAAATCTCTTTCATTGTATTTGATAAGGTTATGGAGATGTAATATATGATATAGCTACTCTTTATTTTGAAATCAATCTGTAAGTCTATTATTTCAGAGTATTATTGTTATGAATATGATGTTATGCTGACACCTAAACTCTTTTGGCTTGGAATGCTTTGTTTTTTATTACTTTCAAACATAGGTGCCCTGGATAAGAAAAGAAGCTATTGTTCCTATTAACAAACATAAAACCTATGGAAAACTTTATAATAATGAGTAGATGAATTTCTTGTAAGTGGAATGAACTATATTGAAGAAGCCATGAAGTTCTATGACCTCATTGATCAATAAATAAAGGACATACATATACAGATCAAATATCATACCACTGATTTAAAAGTGTGAGAAGAGGTGATCAGGTACATAAAGGAGATGATTCTAATAGAGGCCAAAGTGATGGTGGATGGTGGAGTGTCTGAAAAAGAAGAATATAATACTTCTTTTAAATGATCAGAGTGTATACTCAAAATAATAAATATCTTAAACAAAGCCATCGAGGAGATAAAATAAAATAGAGACATAGGTGAATAAAAGTGCAAGATAACCTCCATCAATTTAGATGAAATTCATTTCAACTTGTATAAATAAGACATGACTACTAAATATACTATGGATGAATTGAAAGCCCAACTCTAGAAAGTGGTTAAGGAAGATCTTCTCAATGAGAGTAAATTCATCATGGTTTCAATGATCACACTTAATTAAATTCACATTTCTCTAGAAGAGATACACACTAAACTAGAATAATTTTCTAAAGCCCCTTGCACCCTGACATTCATCTCCTAGAGATGGTTCACACATTTCCTACATGTGGTGGTCCCTAAAAGCAATGAAGCCCTCAAGGTAGTTAAAATATTATAATGATTTGAGGCTACATGCAAAAAATAACAAGTAAAAAAATATTTAGTTACTACCAATCCATCCACAACTGCTCTTGGTTCACATAAAAATTCTTAGTAAGCTCTATAAAACTTCATTCTATTTTTGTCTAGACACCTATTTTGAGAAAATCAGTATTTTCCATTCTATACAATAAAATTTTTAACATGATAGAATAATATGAAAAATAGATCAATACGAGTCACTTTTAGAATGTGAAGGGTCATCCCATTCCCTTTGTTATAAATACAAGAAATGACAATTGAAAAAGGGTTTTTTGATGTCTACAATTTGGAGATTTGAAGAGGAAGAATGAGACTTTGTATTCAATATTTGCCCAAGAACGAGGAATTACTTAAACTTTGTGTTTGATTATTTCCTTAATGGGTATACATTTTTCTTATGTTAATACATTTATCATTATTCCAACCATGAATTGCATCTAATCTACTAAAATAAACTACCTTTTGTGTTTATTTCGTTACACAAGTAGATGGAAACTGTGTTTGCTCTTTCATCCATGATATTCCACCTTCTTTCTTGCCAATTTTATTTTCAATTGAATGTTATTATTAAAAAACCCCCATTCAACTTGTAAATATTGTATATAACTAGATTTGTTTTTTAGTACTTTCAATAAAGAGAACCTCCCCTCATAATAGAGGAGAGACTTTTCATCTCCTATACTATTGTGAAACTCAAATTTGACATGAAGTACCAAATATTTCACCAATAGACATCAATGTGTGTGTGTGTGTGTGTGTGTGTGTAACTTTTGAAAGGGGCACTTATAAAATTATTTTTGTAATGCGAATCGCCCATAAAATAACTAATTTTTTTTATAGGCATCCAAATTTAAAGTTCAAATTCTAACTACTCATTTAATCATAGGTTTTATTTTAATAACACTAATATTAGTCAATTACATTTATTATAAAATTAAAAGAAGAGGAGGTGGGTGGTAGACCTTAGAGAACTTAAATGAAAAATGCTACAAGCCTTGAACTAAAAAAGGAAGTTACTTATATCAAAATCATCTAGTTTGTTTTCACACAGGTCCTTATAAAAAACTTGCACCTTCCCTATTAAGGTGAAATACTTAATCCATATACAATTAAAGTGTGCTAACTACCTTAATATTAGACACGGCATTAAAAAGTAAAAAAGCTCACTACAAACTACTAACATCTAAGTGTAGATGCCTAATTTTGGTATCAAATTAGTAATTTGTTATGATATTAGTGTGTTTATGTACTTTTGGATCATTGGTTCAAATTAAGGTCTTATTGGCATGTTTTCCTTGTGTTAAGGCTTTGTTTATCTTTTGTGTTTTAGGTTTAATTTGAAACTCTATTTTTTGTTCACCACATGCCAATGATAATAATATCATTCAATTGAAAACACATGAAAATATAAAAAACACCTATTTTTTTTGCCTGGTATGACCCCAAATGCTCTCACAATGTTGAAAACATTGTTTTAGGGTTTTTAGTCAAAGGGTATATAAACACAAGCCTAATTTGAGTAGGAATGTGCCAGTACACCCCTAGTCATCCATTTTTATGGGTCTTTTGACCCCTTCTCCAAGTTTCTCTTGTTCTTTGTATCATGTTTTTTAGATTTCCAGCCTTTTGTATGTTAGCTAACACATTAATAGGGTCTTAATTTAAACTCAAAAAGTCTATAAGTACAAGTAAGGATTGCATTGTTAGAGTAACACCCTTGTACCATCCATTAAATTATAAAATTAAGGATTACATTGTTAGAGTAACACCCTTATACCAAAAGTAAAAGTAGAGGATTAGTTAAATAAATCATAAGTAAGGATAAGGGTTTGGATCTTTATATTACATTAAATTACTTATTGAACTGCATTGAGTGTTGATTTCCAACTTGTCAAAGACTAGGGATCTAAGCAAGGAAGGCCCCTCATAAATGTTCATTTAAAAAAAAAAAGATTTTACAAGGTGATTTGAGTTGATTAGGGTTGTAAGGAAAGGAACAAGGCTTTTAGGAGATCTGTAGTGAATTGTGACACACTAAGTGAAGTTTTTTAAGCACATAATCAAAATAAATAATTAATCAAATTTATTTTGAGATATGACAACTTTACTATACAAAACCAAATTAGATGACTCTAAAACCAATTAGACGATAAATGGAAAGGCTTCCTCAATGAAATATGCCTCATATATAATCTAATTGACCAATATATGAAGTCATATGCAAATATATTTTGAATCAAATGTTTCCAAGTTTTCCCATTCTCATTCTCATTAACACTAATTAAAAACATTGTATTTGTAATACTCTTAGTCATTTTATTTGGTGAATGGAAGAAATGTAAAAATACCACCAAAATCACAAACATTGTCAATTTTGTGTAGTTTGTTAGATTTGGTTTTAAATCCCTGCTAATGTTTGCATGCTCCTTCCAAGTGCTATGGTTGTATGATGTATCTCAACTTAGGCATCACCTTGATGGCTATAGCTTCCTTTGTGGTGGCTGTAATTTCCATAATGAAGACTTTTAATTCCAATTTCTTTAATATCCCATAAAATGATAGAGTTCCAACATATGTACTCTTTTGTACAACATAAACAATATTAGTTGGTCCTCCTAATGGATAATATTGAGAAAGATCTACATTTTCCATCTGTGAAACCTTAAATATTTGGAATGGTTGAAATCTAGAGAAGAAGAAATGGTATTTTTTATTTCTTCCATTTTTAAGTAATAAGGTAAAGGTACTACTCTTAATGTCGAATATTTTATTAACATCTTCACCTCTAATGTTATGGTACTTAATGATGTTGAAGATGAGAATATTAAATGAAAACAACGTAGAGGATATCATTAATGATTTTAAGCATTGATTTTTGACATCGATAGTATAAAATCCAATGACTACATATATTTTGTATACTTGAGAAACATCCAAGGCACATACCAAATGTACAATTGGACATAAGATTGTTTAGAGATGAATAAGAATAAAATTACTCTAAATATGATTAGACAAAAAATGTGAGGGATTCCTCAATGAAAAACTCCTCTAGTGTAAAATATAGATTCCCTCAACACTCTTTAAAACAAGTGTATAACTAAAAATGATCATATTTTACGATAGGCATCGAAACATATGTTTTTATGTGAGTGTAGATTTTGATAGTTGCATACCTTGAAACAATTTTAAGGTTTGGTCATGGACAACTACTACAACTTTTACATTGGTAGCTTTAAAGTTAAATATTTGACTACCTTGCTTGAAAATGAGATATTAGCAAAAATAGATGAAGTTTTATCAACATAGACAACAGAAGATTTAAGATTAAAAAATTAAATAGATATTACAACTACTTATTTTAAAGGGTTGTTTATATGCAAATAAAATTAGTGAATGATCTCATAAATTACTTGGTGTAAAATTTTATGAAAAACATTCAACTCAATTCAACTATCCATATGTTTCCAAAATCTCTTTGACACATTAATATTGGTCTATATTCACTTCAATAATCCTTCCAAAATACATTTTTCTTAAACATTGAATAGATTAAACTGAGTTGTATGCAATTAAAAATTACAAAGTAATAACTTCAAACTATTCCATGGTAATTTGGTACAAGCACTTATATATATATAAGCGTTTAATCACAGTGGTTAACATTAGTAATAATAATCCCATCTAAAACGACTTCCTGATTTTATGAAAGCGTTACATCTCTGAAATATAAAAAGTTGGGATCCGCATGGTCGAGCCTTCATGTCCGCCGTGCTGCCACGCGTCAGAATCTCTAGTAAGAAGTTGAAAGGCCGGGCTACCACGCGTCAGAATCTGAGTAGGGATAGAAGAATCTGAGACTAAGTCCCGCATTATAGTTTACGGACTTCAAATTTTCATAAAATTCCACCTAAGCGTTTCATCATTGATAATTTATAAAAAAAGCAAATTACTGCCCCAGTAGAATGCTTGAATCTTCATTCATAAGCGTCGGCTGCAACTCTTGCAAGATCTCTGCTTCTGAAAAACTATTTCAGAAATCTAATATGGAAGAACTACTTCAAATCTAATATGGAAATACTATTTAAGAAAGAAAAATCCTGCCCCAGTAGAATGATTGGATCTCCATTCATAAGCCTCAGCTGCAAGTCTGCAAGATCTCTGCTTTGGAAACTAGAAGATCACCATACATATATATATATATATATATATATGACAGGAATGCCAATGCAAAATAAATAAAAAGTGGTTCTGAAAACTAATGTGTCAGGTGAAGGAAGTGTTCAGGGCCAGGAATGGGCGTAGAAGCCATAACACCTGAGATCAGCCATGAGCCAGCAAGCGTCCTCCCTGCTATGGGGAGCGTAGTTATCGCATCCAAAAACACTCAGGGTGGGGCTTGCGTAATGCACTTCTACAAACAATTCGTCCACAATGAGGGGCATTTCAGGGTCCTTCAACCACTCTCTGAGAATGGGCCATTCCCCGCCTTCAATGTCCATCTTGACGACCACGGTGTCAGCAGGCGTCAGCCTCAGCTCTTCCTTGATGAACCTGCTTATATCTACAGAATTCGTGGACGGATCATCCTTATGAGACACCATCTGATAATGCACCTTCACGCGCTCCATCATCCATTGAGGAATGGAGGGAGTCGAATGGACGCGGATGGCATCCGGCCTCGGGGCATCAGCGGGCAGAAGATTGGCGTCCTCGTCGAAGTCGTTATCAGGGGGATTCCAACGCGAAGGGAGTATCTCGAAGGCGTGTACCTCAGTGAAGTCGCAGGGGTACATTCGCAGGAACCATTGGACGCTGGAGTTGAAGCTGCTGGCTCCCAAGTCGAGGTATACGCGTCGTCTCCTCGCCGCGAGCTCCCCTGTTCTCGATGCCAACAGCCACGGTAACAGATGAGTTTTGTCGTCAACATCATCAGTGAATTTACGGGCGTAGCCCCTCCTGAAGTCGTTGAGGGGATCCAACTTCTCGATCAAATGCCCCTTCACCTTGCATGACGCGGCCTCCCCTACCCACTTCATTTGCTTCCATGCCTTCGCCTCCTCTGACTGCGCAGAGTAATGCCCATCTCTGCTCGCGCACACGTCAGCGTTTTCCCCTAATTTCTTCACTTTGCTTGTCCTATTCCAATGTATGCCGTAGCGGTTAGAATGATACAACGCCACGGAAGAGGAAATCGCCAGAATAAGGCAGTATTGCATCCACTGCTGCATCTTCTCAATCCGCATGTAACCAGGGTTTCCGACCTTCCACTGCGGCACTTCACGAACACAACCCGTGATGCGATTATCAAGTAGAAAAATATCTCCATGAACTGTAGACTATGAATTTAAAGTAAAATTTATCCACGAACAGTAGAAATGGATTTATTGGATCATTTCCAATGTGAAAGTGGCTGTTAACCACCTAACTGATAGTAGGATTTGTCTTTGGATTTGTATTGGGAAAGTAGGGTATTATACTTTTCATTTTTTTAAACAGTAGTATTTGTATGTGTAATAGCTATTTTTTTTTTTTGTCTCGATAAATTAATTTGTTTGGGAATCCATAATAGGTGGATAAAATTTCTTTCTTATGTAAAATTTGAAATTCTACTTTTATATTGTATAAATGAAATGTATCAATTTAATATCATTTTATAGTGATGGGTCTTGAAATGTACTGTTTTTATAGTGAAGAGACAAGTACTTATCTTCCAACTGACATTTCTACCTCTAGGACTTTCAAGTGAAAGTTTTCACATGTGTTCCCACAACCAAAATGTCTAAATCCACTCAGAAGTATGTTTTTACCTTGAATCAAGTTGATAGAGTCTTGGAGACCAATCCATGGCATAAGTTGTAGTGACAGGGCTTGAAATGTAATGTTTTTGCAGTAAAGAGATAACTACTTATCCTCCAGTTGATATTTGCACCTATAGGACCTCCAAGTGAAAGTTGTCACTTCAAGCACATCGATATATGCAAATGACGTGTTCCCATAACCAAAATTTCCAAATCCAATTGGAAGTATGTTTTCACTACTGTTCAAGAGCATGGAGAAATACATAATGGAGAAATACTTACTATATTACAAGGAGAGATGTACATGCTAAATCCAATCAACCATAACTATAATGGAGAAATATACAATGATTACATAAATAGTAAAAAACCAATATTACCAAACATAATGACTATTAAAATATATATTTTAGTGGAATTGAATGGTGGAAATTATAATATACCTAATGGGTTAGCCAATGGTGCAGATGGAATTTTCAAATATTACAGAAATGAAATTAATCACATTGTGTGGATACATTTTATAATTAATAGAATGAAAATACTAACAATGGATGCTTTAGTTTTTAACCTTCATCAAGTGAATTATCATGGTCTTGTTTACACTGCCCTATCTCGAGTCAAAACTATAAAATCATTGTACATTATAAATAAATTAAACAAAAAAACTTTGTAATATCTTATTAAGTACAAATTGAAATGCAAAGACTCCAAAAATCTAAACAATGGAAATTCTTATATGACCTCAATTACAAAATGTGTAACTATTTCATTATATGTTCATTGGACACAAGTAGTTGACAAGTGTATATAGAAATTGTAGTATATAATTATCAACTCATGGAGACACGTGTTTTATGTTTACAAGAAACTAAAACAAACAAAATACCAAATAAAATAAAAATCATAGACAAATTCTATTATTTTCTTACAATGAGTATTCACAGTATCATGACATGCTAACAAAAATAAAAATAAAAATAAAAATAAATCAAACAAAGCATTGGAATATTTAGTACAAAAAATATACAAATAATCACAATTCACATAATGCATACACATATCAAATATTTGTTTAAAACAAAAGGCTCCTCTTGTACATCTATTAACTTTTATAGAGAATGTCATTTCAACTCTAAAGTCTAATATGATAATTTTTTTAGCCGACAACTTTAATATTGACATGATACATTCCAAAACTTCGCAAGAACATATACACCAATGAATGCAAAAGCACAATTTATTTCTTGTCCCAAGTATGCCAACAACAAATGGAAACACCATGATATACCACTTTTAGACAAATATTGACAAAAAGTATATACATTTCAATCTCTTTCAAGCATAGTGCATTGACCACAATGCAATTTGGTTTGCCTCTCTTCTTTAAAAAATAAACAAAAAACTTTATGAAAATATTCTACAAAATAAATTATAAAGAGACAAACATGACAAATACAAAATGCCAAAAAAAAATAAAAATAGAAAAACCTTCAATTGAAAGAAAAAGTTAAAAGGTATGCAATAATTTTATTTAGATTACCGATGTTTGCATGTATTTCAATTATGTGCATTTCGTCATTAGAACGTAGAAAAATATTAGAAAAAAACATAAATTTATCATTTTTTAATTATAAATCATATCAACAACCATAGAACAAAATATTCAAATAGAATATCCAAATATGGAATCAAATAGACATGCATTTACAAATTCATATTTCTTTTATATTTTTATATTATTTATGAAATAAATCTATTTACAAAATAAATTGTAGAACAATAAAATCAAGTGACATGCATGCAACAATTATTGATATCAACAAATACAAGTGCAAAGAAGTCTTTGAAGGAGATATCCTTGTTACATAAAATCAATGCTTGACAAATAAAGAATAAGAGAACTCTCCTGAGATTATTTAACAGAGGTTAGAGGCGAAATGACAATAATATTAAACATAATAGACCCACTAGCCAAATTCTATGAAGACAACCTCCTACCGCATAGAGAAATATGTGTTACAATTTTTTCTTTTGCTCCTAAAATTAACAATGATCATGATGACTGTGATTTTATATTAATAGCAAATGAAACTACTATAATAGACTTAAATATTGATCAATTTTGTTCAAAGCATATGTTCATTCCAAATTCAATAATTCAACAACACATAACACTACATAACTGACATTGTAGCATCAATTTGTACATCTGCAATAAAATTGGCAACTAATCTATTGTGAAAATAACAGAGGGAAACTTGCCAACCCACAAAGCCAAAGTAAGTTCAATTACCTATATTTTGATTCTAATTTTTTTCAAAACAAATTTACATGTTTTTATATTTTATTTTTCAATTTTTTTTACATCTTATTTAAAAAAATAGTTTTCCCCCTCTGTACAAACTATAGGTTTATCCTTTCCTCACACTAGCAGTTGAGTACAGTGAAATTGAAACCAAAATATGGAAAAAGGAACCTGCAATTTTCCTTTTAAAAAACTTAGCCAAATAAGTCAAAGTAAGATCTAAAACCTTTTAGAACATTCAATCAACATTAATCACCTCTTTACATGCAAACAGAGCCCTCCAATGCTTATAAATAATATTAGATATAATTATTAAGATAAATACCAAATTTCAATTTGTATAATTTTTTATTCGAATAAAATAAATAATATTTCACTTTATTTTTCAAAAAGAGAGATATGGAAATTTGACAATCATAAAAGAATATTCCATCCCAAACCTGTATGTACAAATAAAAATCCCCTAATAAAATTGTTAGGTTGTGGAGCTAAAAGCTTCACCAGGATGCAAACAGGAGGAGTTACGGAGGTTGCGGAGAGTTGCGAAATGAGTTGCAAGGCAACCAACGTCAGTCTGATCAACTGACGTCGGTCATATAGCAGTGAAAAAGCAACCGACGTTGGTTATGAGTCGGCCGACATCGGTCAGGAAGGAGTCGACGTCGGCAACCTGTGTGTGAACATGCAGTTTGCATGCGGATTTTGGAGAGTCTATTTTTGGACTGTTAGTTTGCATGTTAAAGGTTAATTATAGTCTTGGAGTTGCGTGTCTAATTATTGTAATTAAGATAGTCTAATTATTATATGCATGAGATCTATATAATAGACTCATGGGTTGTATTGTAAAAAAGTGCTAGAGAGTAAGAGAGCAAAATAAGCTCCTTCAGAGAGAAGAGAGCAATGGTGTGTTCCTCCTAGTGCCACAGTACTAATTGTGGGTGCTAGTTTGGAGAATCAGAAGGGTTCTTCATGTATGTATGATCTTGGTCAGCAAGTGTGCAGGACCACGTTTGGAGATCTACAATGGTGAGTAAGGTCTGGTGATTTGTAGGTGGCAGCAGAGAGTAGGAGATCTACTTGGAGTACGGTTGTGTGCTTGGTGTACTTTTGGTCCATGCAGGTTTCAGTCTTAGAGATGAGTCTAATTTCTTCAGGAAAGTTGGGTGATGGGAGATGCACAGTAACTCTCACAGCGGATGCACTTGAATTAGACGGTGGTAAGAAAGTAGGTATCCTTTATCTATTTACATATATTACTGATTCACCTTCTGTTGCAGATATGTGGCTTTGTAGGCTTGGTCACATATGTAGGAGGGGAATGCATGTTCTTAAGCGAAAGACAGATGTTTTTGATAAACTTAAGAACTGGAAAGCCTTGGTGTTCATGGAGGAGATGACGGACAGAGATCAGCTAAGGGGACTGAATTATTCTAGGCAGGGCTGTGTTGATTTAAACAAGGTTTTGATCCAAAAGGAGCTTGCGGGTAAAAAGTCATCACTCACAGGCGAACACAGGTACCGGCATCGGTCAAGAAGAACTGACGTCGAACAAACAGGCACCGACATCAGTCATTTGTAGATTAGTAGAGTCAGTGGTGTCGAGCAGAAGGAACTAACATCGGTCATACAACAACTAACGTCGATAAAAGGTACACCGGTGTCGGTCAGGAAACTGACGTCGGCAGACAGGGTCAGTCGCAGGGAACCGATGTCGGTTGAGTGCAGATTGGGAGATGACCGAGATCAGTCACTGAAATGGATATTGGGCAGACAACAAGCTGTCAAGGAGTCTCAAACACCCATATGGAGGACTCAAAGGGTAAGTTGACCTCATATTCATTGTTCACCTTCTTACTAGTTGCTTACTGATGGTCGAGAACCAGGAAGACGTGAAGAGGCAATGCAGGTAGAATCCAGAAACAGTGGGAGCTTGGCATGGATGAGGAGTGTGAGTCCTTGGAGAAGAACCAAATAGGAGTTTGTTGGTGGAGTTGTCAGCTGGAAGAAAGCACTAAGAGAGGAATGGATTCCCAAGTTAAAGAAGAGAGTGGATGGATACGTGAGATAGAAGGCCAAGGTATATGGTCTTGAGGAAGCTGTAGGACAGTGGTACAGGTTTTGACAGGTGGATGACAAAGCAGGGCTTCAGTCAATGTCAGTGTAACCATTGTGTTTGTCTTACCAGGTGGATGATGAGTCGTGACATTATCTAGTTACTGTATGTGGATGGTATGCGTGTAGCAGGTTCGTACATGTAGGGATTTGCTGAGCTAAGGGTAAGGTTAGTTCATAGGTATGTTAGGAAGAATTTGGAGCAATGAAATTCTTTGGCATAAGAGACATGGAGATTTTTTGGTCTCTAGTGGGAGCTGATGTGAAGATGGTGTTGGCGGGGTTCAATATGCAGGATGCATAATCGAAAAGCACACCAAGGGCTAGACAGTTCAAGCTTAGCTTAGAACAGTGTTTGAAATCACATAAGGTCTAGTGTAGGCCTAAGTTTTCCCAAGCAGTGGGAGTTGTCAGAGAGTTTGGAGCTAATTCAGGGAAGGTGGATTCTCAGGTATCTGAGAGGGACTAGCAGTAGGGATTCATGTTATGCAGGGTCAAGGTCTTCACTACATGGAGTTGTAGGTTCGGATGTAGCAGGTTACTTGGATGACAGGAAAGGCATCACAGGGTGTGTGGTGGGTGGTCTTCAAGATGGAGCTTGAAGAGGGATACAAGCTAGGGAATGAATTAGATGGTGTATAGGTACAGGTATAGGTGCAGTTGTTTATCTCCAAGTGGGAGATTGTTAGGTTGTGGAGCTAAAAGCTTCACTAGGATGCAAACAAGAGGAGTTACAGAGGCTGCAGAGGTTACGGAGAGTTGTAGAACGAGTTGTAGGGCAACCGATGTTGGTCTAATCAACCGACATCGGTCATATAGCAGTGCAGAAGCAACTGACGTTGGTTATGAGTCGGCCGACATTGGTCAGGAAGGAGCCGACGTTGACAACCTGTGTGTGAACATGCAGTTTGCATGTGGATTCCAGAGAGTCTATTTTTGGACTGTTAGTTTGCATGTTAAAGGCTAATTATAGTCTTGGAGTTGTGTGTCTAATTATTGTAATTAAGATAGTCTAATTATTGTATGCATGAGATCTATATAATAGACTCATGGGTTGTATTGTAAAAAAGTGCTAGAGAGTAAGAGAGCAAAATAAGCTCCTTCAGAGAGAAGAGAGCAATGGTGTGTTCCTCCTAGTGCCACAGTACCAAGTGTGGGTGCTGGTTTGGAGAATCAAAAGGGTTCTTTGTGTATGTATGATCTTGGTCAGCAGGTGTGCAGGACCACGTTTGGAGATCTACAATGGTGAGTAAGGTCTGGTGATTTGTAGGTGGCAGCATAGAGCAGGAGATCTACTTGGAGTACAATTGTGTGCTTGGTGTACTGGCAGCGTTGTTACTGACTGGTGGAGGTGAACAACAACTCTATATTTGAGTTGTGTGTTGGGACCGCGTGAGAGAGAGGGAAGAAGTCCTTGAGGTGTGGCAAGCCTTTGAGGTGGAAGAAGAAGTGGCATCTTCTTTATTGTATTTTCTTCTGAGTGATTATTAATACAATTGTGTATTGTCTTTCATATCCTATGTTGTTTCATATTTCTAGTTACTTATTCATTCTGGTTAAATCTCGTGTTTAGTTGCTTATACAAGAGGTAATCATATTATGCTCTTATTGAGGAGCAAGATCCTGACAAAAATAGTTTAAGCCAATATACTGTAGCAATTACAAAATTGAATGTCCATATTCCTATACCCACCACCTCTTATCCAACATAAAGGATACGAATAACACCAACATCCAATACATTTCCAAGGACCATGCAATTGATCACTTATCCATCTTGATGACCATGATGTTAGCATGCATCAACCTAAACTCTTCCTTGATGAACTCACTTTTATCAATTGAATTTGTGGATGGATCATTCTTCTCATACACCATCTGATAATCCACATTTATGCACTCCTCTAACCATTGAGAAAAGGAGGGAGTCAATGAAGTTGTAGGGGTATATTCATAAGAACTAGTTAATGTTGGAGTTGAAGTTTTTGGATCCCAAGTTAAGGTATAAGCATTACCTCCTAGGTGCCAGCTACCCTATTCTACTTGCCAACAACCATGATAACATATGAGTTTTCTCCTCTATGTCAGTTAATTTAAAGGTGTAGCCCCTCTTTAAATCATTAATTGGATGCAACTTCTTGACCAAATGTCCCTTCACCTCGTATGATGTCACCTTCCCTATCCACTTCATTTACTTCCATGTCTTTGCCTCCTCTACCTGATCTAATTAGTGCCTATCTTTGCTCTCAGACATATCACCCTTTTTCCCCAGTTTTAATTCACTCATCCAATTCCAATGTGTTCTATAGAAGATATAATGATGTAGAGCCACATAAGAGGAGGGTGCCAAAATAAGGAAATATTGCATCCACTACTATATCTTCTCATTTTGCATGTAACTAGGGTTTCCAACCATCCACTAGTACCTCATGTCTCATAACACAATCCATGATACACTTATCAAGTAGGATAAAAATTTATGTACGAAAAGTAGAATAGGAAAATATAATGGATCGAAGTCTTTAAAATTATTGTAAGCAAATAGTATGTAAGAGTAAGAGTATTTTCACTATCCATGTCAAATAAGCGAATATTATTGAATCCAAAAGTCTCCAAAAATATTCACATAGTTAGATCAAAAAGTATATTTTCATATATCAAATAGTAAGTATTTAGAATATTTTATTAAATTTATAATAATTGTTTTTATTGGGTCATTTATGATCGAAGGTTGTATATATTTTGTTTGTTTATTTGTTAAATAATTTACGGCATGCATCTCAAAATGAGATACCCCTATTATATTTTTTGAGGTAAAATTGTAATCATAAACTATCATTTTATTTATGTATTAAGTTATTAGTTTGTTCGGGTTAGTTAAACTTGTTATTGGTTGGTTTTCACAACCACTTTCTTAAGCTATAAAAGGTTAACATACCTTGTAAAGATCAATGTTTATATTGATTTTTTTTTTTGTATTCCTCTATTAATATTGGCACTAAAGCTTGGTTCATCCATGTATGGAGGATTGAAATTACAAGCTTGATGGTTGAAACATTAAAGGAGAGAAAATCCATTAAAGTATGAAGTTTTTTTAATCTCCAAATCTTTTTTGCCTTTAAATCTATTTGTATGACTTCCAACAACCTTGTATGGCATCTTAATTCATAGAATATTGATTTTTATGGACTTTAATTCATTGGAAATAGTTTAAAATCAGTTTTTCAAGCATTTTTATGATATTTATCAGCATATTTATGTCTTAAATTCATTTGTATAACCTATTAAAACACATATTTCTGAGTTGTATGGTATTTTGCATCTCTCTTTTGTTGATTACATTCACTGAGATCCCTATACAACTAGTTGTATGATTCAACATTATTTCAATATGCCTTTATAAGGTATAGAATATCCCAATCTACATTGGTATGACACATCCTCTATATGGTCTAAGAATAAATAAAAAATAGATATGTGCATCTATATCAGCCTTTGCATTCTATTTGTTATTTTTAGGTGTTTAAAATATTTAACAAAATCCCTGTATGGCTTCTTGTATGGACTTGGGAAAATTCTCTTCCACTTTGGCACAGTCTGATGCAAAAGCTTTATGAGATGGCATTCCAAGAAAGTATGGTGCAAAATATTACATTATAAAGTTGAATATTGCTTTGATTTGTATATTGTTTTTTTCTTGTGGGAAGAAAAGTGCATTTTTTATTTGCTAGGTCAAGCTGCGTAAAAAAAAATCACTTGCATGTGTGTGTTTCAAATTAAAAAACCCAGGGATAAATAGAGTATTTTGCCTTAGTATATTCAAATTAGTTGAAGGAGAGTTGGATAATGAAATTTTGTTATTTTCTTGATAAAGGAGAGTGTTAAGGGTCAAAACAGATATATCTTTTGGTCAAACATTGAATATTGCCTTGATAAAAGAAAGGGTCAAGGGTGATTTGAATGATTTGGCATGTGTTATTTAAGGATATTAAGAGTTGTTTTTCCTGATATATGATTTTGATGCAATGGAGGTAATGGTATTTGAGTCATGACAATCATGATCATACTTTTCAAAGATTCAAAAATAATTTTGCAGTCTTCGTCACCTACCACCTGTAGGTTTGCAACTTCAATGGAGGTTCATGGTGTCCATATCTCATGAAGGTTCTCAAAATCATGAAACATTGTATTAGTTCATGTAAGGAGTCAGTGAACCAATGAATACCTTCCAAACAACTAGAGTCATTGAAGGTTGAAGACTAAGATGATAAGTAACAAGCCCAAGAGAGACTTAGTGACAATCACCTACAGGGCTGTGACTATAAACAATGAATGCACAAGGTTTGAAAATGATAATTGAGTTTTTAATGAAAAATGAGAAGGAAACTCTTGATGAAGGTTGGGCACTATAGTGTCATGATATGGTTTGAAAAGATCTCCAAGACCAAAAACATAGTCAAACTGCCATAAACACCACCTCTAGGACTTTGTATGTTGATAGTAAGAACATAGGATGTGATTTATTTTAGAAGTGCTATTTGAACTTGGAGTTAGTGAGAAAGGTTCTCCAATGAGGACTTACCACTATGATAAGTGTCACAATGAATTTCAAAAGGCCAAACTCCATATCACATACTCAAATTTCCTAAGAACCACCTACAACCAGTCAAGAATGGGCCTTAGATAGTACTATTTATGGAATTTTGGAGTCTTCAGAATAGTAAAAGGTCCTAAAAGAACTAAAAACATGATATATATCCATTTTAAAATATTGAAGATTGGTTTGAGGCCTAGAAATCCTTCCATACATAGTCAACTATTCAAATTGCTACCTACAGGCATCCACTAAAAGATTTGTTTTTAATAGTAAAGATTTGGAATGTAGTGATATGGTTAGAGAGTTTGAATGAGCTTTATAGGCTTCCAAAAATATATCAAAAAACATAGAAATGTTTCATGAATGATAATGTGGTTCACTAAGTTTCTAAGCCATGTTGGCAGACCGTCTATAAGGAACACACCTACAGATCATTCACCATCTGTAGGTTTGCATATATGACCAATATTTTAAAAACTTGGGAAAATTGTTTATATAAGTATTCAAAAATATAAAAGATAGCTTATTTTTCTCAAGTGAGCCTAAATAGTGGAGTAAAGAACAAGACTAAACAAAGGGGCACACAGTCATGTTGCACATACACAATCATCTCTAAGGTCTATAAAAGGAATTAAGGACTATCCATAAACCTAAAAATAGAGGTTTTTATGGATGATTTGGAAATAAAGGAGCTTATAATATTGAATCCACTTAGATTCTAAGCCAAGAGGGCACTAAAGGAAAAGGTGACCAAACAAGGGTAATAGGACAATTACCTACAACACAGTCCTCAATAACTTTGTCTGCCTAATCAAATAAAGTTTGTGTTTGCATGAAGAGATATAAAGAGATTAAAGTATTTGAGATGATTGTAAGGTTATTAGGATTTTTTCATCATAGTTTTAGAAACAATCAACAAAAATGGAAGTATTGGCAGACCTTGTTTAACTCTACATAGACCTAGTTGCCTAAACAGGCCTATATATGCAACAAGTTGAGGAAATGCATTGGTAAAGTGATTTAAAGACCATAGAGGCTCTAAGAAGATGTTTAAATATATATTAAAATGTTTCATTTTGAGCTTGAAACCTTGATAATAGAGATAGTAAGATAAATATAGTCATGATAACCCTTCACAGTCCTAAATGGCATTCACAGTCCTATTGGACAGTTAGATGGAGAGATGAAGATCAGTTGAGGTGGGTTGAGAAACTTTGAGACTTGAGAAGATATTTAAATATTTTGAACAAACATTTCATGAAGTCATAGACATTTGATAGTGAGAGGAAATGTGACAATACATGTAGTTAGGGTATGGTAAGTGTTTTACTTCAAGAACCCTAAGCTTGGACATTGACATGTAGCATAAGTTTGGTGAGGGATCGTGACTAGAGAACCATTGGAAAAATTTAGGATGAATGTCACATAACCCATTGAGGTAATTTGAGATCAAGTCAAGATTAGACAAGTAACCACAGACCTGAAATTGTTCCCAAAATCCTCAGAATGCCTAGTGCTAGCCTGAGAGGCTTGTTTGTTTTGCTTGGTATGAATCAAAAATGTTGCATAGGACCCTGAGATTCTTGGGCATGTTAAATAACTTAGTGAATTTAATTTTTTTGTAATTTCATGGTGGTTTCATGCCCTGTGGTTTATGAACTATCATTAAGAGTTTAAACCACTTTCAGGTTACCTAGGAGGGCTATAAAAACTAGGTGAGAGAGAAATGCAATTCTATGCCTCCAGATGGATCAAAAAAAAATTAAAACCACCTAGAACAAGTTCAATACTCTCATGATCATCCTATCATTCCATTGGTTGGTATAGTACTGTACATAAATGTATAGATTAGGGCTAAAAATACTATTATTTCTATTTTATAGGGCTGTATAATGAGTTATAACTTAAAATTTGTCATGAAGATCAAGGGTGATGTTTTATAAGTAAATCACATGATTATTTTTGGTTTGGAATATGTGGTGAGGCTTTATAATTATTTTCCACTCACTTGGCAAGGAGGCCTAATTGAGGCCTAGATAGGAGGGAGAAAACATATAATTTGATATCTCCACTAACTCTCAGAGCATAAAATTAAACCTAGAGCTATAAATCCATACTAGGTACTTGAATATGCCCTCATATTCGTAATATACTCTATAGTTTTCTCTACACAAGGAGGTTTGTGTTATTTTATGGCTACAAGGAATGAGACATATTTGAGGCTTTTGGTAGAGGACAACTTGTTGGGGCTAGTTTGAGACCTCAAAATGGATCATTTCATGTCCAATAGGCCATCCATAAATTTTAGATAATCTAAAGTAACTGAAACTAAGTTTTGACACTTGTGTGTAAAATAGGCCCAAGGAGATGAAGAACCCTCTAGACATCTTGCATGAGAAAGAGGTGATGTGTCAAGGAGAACCTATTGGGGTCAATTGAGAGGTGTCAAAAATAGAGAAAAGAGGTAGAAGAAACTGATCTGACCACCAAGAAGGCCACTTTTCCTTCAACATGTCAAGAAGAGGAGAAGTTTCAAGAAGTTAGTCAAGGTGTCAAGAAAACACTTTAACTCCCATGCCATATGGAGGATCAGAGCATCATTAGAGGAGATACACATGAATTCTAAGATCTATTGAGGTGGTTCTATAACTCCTCTTCTTGTTGTAAGTCACATGACACTTGTCTACTCTCTCTCTCTCCTACACTTTTCTTCTCCTCTGTCACATTTTCTATATATTGAGGTACTTTTCACTAAGTTTGTATCCTCCACCTGAGTATGGTGAATCCTTGATCATTTAAATCCTCTGAGCAATAAAGAATGATCTGGTTTACCTTCTCCATGAGTTATTTCAATGTGTTTGTTAACTAGTTGATCTTACTAACTGATAGATTCTCTTCTTTAGCATGTTGTCCTTGTTTGCATTCATACTCAGCTTTGAAAGTTTGTTGCAGGTCTCTTTAAGTGTTATAATGAAGTGTTTCATGATTTTTAGTGAGTTGTCTTTCCACAAGTGTCAAGTCATGACCTTGAGTTTAGTCCTCCTAGCTTAAGTTAGCTTCACAAATCTCCTTGAAAAATACTGATGCAAGGGTAGTTTTGTAGTAGTATCATGTGAAAGTTAGGTTTTTGCTAGAACTATCATTGCAATTGCTTGGTATTGGTCAAGTTACAGTTGGTGTATCACCTTGTTATGATAGATTTACTTTATGTTCTCTCTCTCCCTTTTCATCCAAATGAGCAAGTAGTTTAGGTGATGAGATTCAATAGACAAACCAAGGGAACTAGCCCTTAACTCTAGAGGTTTGACTCACTTAGAGGTCACCCACAACCTAGACTCAATCCCATTACATAGCTCAAGTTGAGACGGATTGAATCACCCTCTCATAGGGTGCAATTTTTAGCTATAACAAGGCCCATCCACTCTTTTTTGCCTTTCTCATTTATAATTATTAGAAGTTGACACATGCATGAAATGGGCGTAGAAGCCATAAAAATTCATCAGCTAGGGTCAACCTCAGCTCTTCCTTGATGAACCAATAATATCAACAAAATTTGTGGATGGATCATAATTATGAGACACCATCTGATAATGCACCTTCACACTCTCTATCATCCATTGAGGAATGGAGGGAGTGGAATGGACGCAGATGCCATCCGGCCTCAGGGAATCAGTGGGTAGAAGATCAGCATCCTCATGGAAGATGTTCTTAGGGGGATCCCAAAGTAAAGGGTATATTAAATTAGGGTGATGAAACATTTAAACCCTGAGTCTTGCCAGCACAATCTCAAAACAAACTAATGAAAATGTTTTCTCCCTTTAAAATAAAAAATGCAAGAACATCAATTAGGAAAAATCCCATAAAGCTACCAAATTATCAATTAATCAACCCAAAATAAAATAGATTAGACCAAGTAAAAGAGAAAAAATAAAATCGCATCATTTTAAAAGATCCTGTCATAATTGGGCAGATTATTCCTAATTGCCAATATCTTACTCCAGCTATGGGGTTTTTAATGTCAACAATGTCACTTACATCAATAAATCATACCCATGTGTTTGCACATAACTCTTCTTATTCGATGCCAACAATTTCATGAGACCCTAAAAAACATTGTAGGAATACTACCCAGATCATCTGAGGTAGTCACCGTTGCAATCTTATACTTATTATAACTATTCCTATCCTTAATTGGGGTTTCAAAATACTACCTCCCTAGTTTACTAGTTCTAAATTGAACAACTCAAGATCCATGGATCAAAATTAGTGTTACAATAACCAAAGATGCCACTAAGTACATCAAAGCCCTGAAAAACCTTTGTGATAATATCATTCACCTTTTTTTAAGTTAGCGACCCCTTGAAAGAGTTTTGCACAATAATGCCTATAAAATCCCTCTTAAAATATTGAATGCCTTTAGCCACTGCAACCCTTCTCTAGGGATAAAGTGTAAAATCCCCTCCTATTATTTTCTAACCCTAAACTAAAAAACAAACAAAAAAAGAAATCGTAAACTTATAATGATGACTTTCCAATGCCCACAAGATCTTACCATTGCAAGAAACATAAATCTTGTTATTTAATTTTCTATAACATAATATTTGGTGAACTTGGCACTTTGAGCACATGCAAGGGGATCCCACGACATGGTACATGTCCGCTTCTAGCCAACAGTGTGGAAACAAATCCTTATCTCAAAAAAATGAAAACACAAATGTCTTTTATTGATTGATTGACCTTGATTTTAGTATGGCACTGTTTGTCAAATAAATATGAACTATATATTATATTATATTAATAAATTATTACTATAATATTATAATACCGTTATATTTTACTATAATTATAATGTATGTCATTCACATAAAAATAATATAGTATTATATAATTTAGTATTGAATAATTGAAATTTTAAACATTATATTAATATTATTATATGACACATTAGTATTTATTGGTGTAAACTCAATTATTATACTATATTTTGATAATTATATATAGAATATACAATAAACACTATTATATTTAAATGAACATGTATTAAAACTAGCAATTGGTGCAAAGGTGCAAGTTATGCCAGAAGGAATGATGTAAATTTTGCATTTAGTAAAGCAAAGTTATTTAAATGGAAAGAATGTAAATTTATAGTTATAGCACACTTGAAACCCATGGCCATTAAGTCCATAACACATTTTAAATGAGGCTTATTTTTATTTTTAAAATGACTAATACTATTAACAACCTACTTGATACCATTTTTGGGCTACAAATTTTCTTTAGGAGATCGATAATAACACTATGGTTGAGGCCCAAACTCCAGTTTCAAGATAAATACTAAAAAACATAAAACAAAATACCGGGGTGCTCATAAAAATTATGCTACAATTTATAAAGTTGTTTTATTTTAAGAATTTGTTGTCAACGTATATGCACTTGCAATATTACGTTGACTTGTGAATGTTCTAAGGATTATTATATGTTTTTATACCATAAAAATCTTCCACTTGATCCAACATTTCCATATTTGTTTCATATAAATAAAGATGTCAAACTTCATAATGGATAAATACTTACTATATTACAAGGAGAGACGTACATGCTAAATGCAATCAACCATACCCATACCAAAGAAATTGACAACGATTCCATATATAGTGAAAAACCAATATTACCAAACACAATGACTATTAAAAAACATATTGTAGTAGAACTGTTTGGCAGAAATTATAATATGCCTAATGGGTTAGCCAATAGTGCAGATGGCATTTTCAAATATTACATAAATAAAATTAATCACAGTGTGTGGATACATTTCTATGATATAAACATTGGAAAATTTCAATGAAAAAAAAATGAAATGTTTTTATACTGAAGACACTAACAAAGATTGAAATCATATAACAAGAATTACAAAATAATATATATAAATATAGACAAAATAATAATTATGTGAAAACAATTCCTTATGCAAATAACACATTCGAGAACAATTCATAGATCACAAGGACTAACAATAGATGCTTTAGATTTTAAACTCCATCAAGTGAATTATCATGGTCTTGTTTACCTACCCTATCTTGAGTCAAAACTATAAAATCATTGTACGTTATAAATAAATTGAAAAAAAAAACTTTATAGTATCCTGTGAAGTATAAAGTGAAATGCAAAGACTCCAACAATGTAAACAATGGAAATTATTATATGACCTTAATGACAAAAGGTGTAACTATTTCATTATATTTTCATTGAACATAAGTAATCTAAAATTGTATATAAAAAGTATAGTATGTGATTATCAACTCATGGAGGCACATGTTTTATGTTTACAATAAACTCAAATAAAAAAAACACCAAATAAAAATAAATCTCATAGACAGATTCCATTATTTTCTTGCAATGAGTATTTATAGTATCATGACATGTTACCACAAAAAAATCAAACAAAGCATTGGAACATTTAGTACCAAAAAAATACAAAGAATCATAATTGGCATACTGCATTCAAATATATGCATATACATATCAAATATCTAATTAACAATAAAGACTCCTCTTATGTTATGTTCTGGAGTCTATTTATAAAATTACAATGTATTTCAAAGACTGTACATTTAAAATGTATTGTACACTCTTAATGGGGAACCATTTTGGGTTGACTTGACCCATAGTTTTGGTACTCATTATCTTGTAATACCTCCATGTTGATGTATTATGTATAGATGGATATTTCGTATGTAATATATCATGAGAACAAGGGTTTGAGAAGGAAGAACAAAGTGTGCAAATTCAGGTGCAAATTTAGGAGGGTTTGTTGAGCTCAACTTCAACAATATTTGTGCATTGTAATTGTGAGAAGATAGATTTGAGAGTGGATTGTACTCTTATGGCTTGTAATAAAATCTGACCAAGTGTTTCTTGGTGGATGTAGCCCACATTAGGTGAACCACTTTAAATATGGTCTTCTTGTTGTGCATGTTTATTTTTGTTCTTTGTACATCTCTCTTTATATCTATTATTATTGTGATTTTGTGAAAATTTTTTGCATTAATTTCTGGTTTACTCTTAACATCTTGTACATTTATTAACTTTTATAGAAAAATTCACTTCAATTCTATAATCCAATATGAATATTTTTTTAGTTGATGACTTTAATATTGACATGATGCAAATCAAAACTTCATAAGAAAATCTACAACAATGTATGCAAAAGCACAATTTATTTCTTGTCCCAAGTATGCCATCAATAGATGAAAACAACATGATATACCACTTTTAGACAAATATCGACAAGAAATATATACATTTCAATTTATTTCATGCATACTAGACTAACCACAATGCAATTTGGTTTGCCTTTCTTCTTTAAAAAATAAATAATTTTTTTACCAAAATATTCTAAAAAATAAATTATAAATATACAAATACAAATACGACAAATACAAAATGCTCAGAAACCAACTTCCAATGGAAAGAAAAATTTAAAAGGTATGCAATAATTTTATTTAGATTACCAATGTCTGCATGTAAGTCAATTATGTGCATTTCGTACATTGGAGCATAGAAAAATAGAAAAAAAAACATAAATTTATTGATTTTTTATTATTGACAAATCATTTCAACAAACATGGAACAAAATACTCAAATAAAATATCCAAATAAGGAATCAAATAGACATCAAAAGAGGTATGCATTTACAAATTCATTATTTCTTTTACTTTTTTACATTGTTTATGAAATAAAGCTAGCTACAAAATAAATTTCAAAACAAGAAAATCAAGTGACATGCATGCAACAATTGTCAATATCAACAACCACAAGTGTAAAGAAAACTTTGAAAGAGAAATCCTTATTACATACAAAACAATTCTTGACAAACAAAGAACAAGAGAACTCTTGAGAAATTATTTAACAGAGGTAATAAAGGGGAAATGACAATAATATTAAACATATTAGACTCACTAATCAAAATCTACGAAGGCATCCTCCTACCACATAGATAAATATGTGTTACAATTTTTTCTTTTACTCCTAAAACTAACTATGACCATGGTGACTATAATTTTATATTAATAGTAATGAAACTATTAAAATATACTTAAATATAGATGCAGTTTGTTCAAATCATATGTTCATTCCAAATTCAAGAATTTAACTTCTCAATACCACATAACACTATGCAACTAACATTGTAATAGTAATTTGTAGGTCTACAATAAAATTGGCAACTCGTATATTGTGGAAATAACAGAGGAAAGCTTGCTAACCAACAAAGCCAAAGAAAGTTAAATTAACTACATTTTTATTCTATTTTTTTTTGAAAAAAAATTATATGTTTTTATAAGAAAAAAATAAAAAATTTACATGTTTTTATAAAAAAATATTTTTTTCCCTCTACAAACTAAGAGTTTACCTTTTCCCCACGCTAGCAACTGAGTACAATGAAATTGAAACCAAAATATGGAAAAAGGAACCTACAATTTTCCTTTTCAAAAACCTAGCCAAATGAGATGAAGTAAGACAACCTTTTATAACACTCAATCTACATTCATCACCTCTGTACATGCAAAAAGAGACCTCCAATGTCCACAAATAATATTAGATATAACTATTGAAGTAAATACCAAATGTCAATTTATATAATTTATATATTGTAACAATTGTGAAAGTGAATGTCCATATTCCTATACCCACCACCTCGTAAACAACATAAAGGCTACCAATAACACCAAGATCTAATGCATTGCCATAGACCATGCACTTGATCTCTTATCCATGCCACAAGTAGAATTTGGCAAATAAATGACTTAATGACTAAAAATTTTAGTCACAACAACTAAAAATGTCTAAATTCTACTAATTTTTTTCAACTTAGCTATAAATGAGTAAATAAATGACTAATTTGGTCATCGACTAAAAAATTATTTTGTCATACAAATAAAAATTACTAAATAGGTACTCATGCAAATACAAATTAGATGAAATTTAAAAAACAAATTTTGGTAGGAGTGTATTGCATGCAATTTATTATTCATTGAATATTTTCTCATTTTTTTAGTTGGTAATTAGCTTGTAACTAAGGCATTTTGAGTTATAGTAGCTACTTGCATGGGCGATAAAGCTTGTTTGGAGAGGACTTGGAGACTTCTAAAAAGGTGGGCAAGGAATTCAGAGTTTGTTGCAAAGAATTTGAAGTCAGTGAGGCCCTCTACAGTGATGTTAGATTTGGGGATGCCCTCTATAGTGAATTCAGAGGTAATTCAAAACCCTCATTACATTAAACATAAAATCTATAGATTTTTGATTAGCAACTTATACTAGTTACATAGGCAACTGAGTACCAGAACCATATAGGAAGTTTAGGGTTTATGGGACTATTTTTTCATTAGTTTCCTCTATACATTTTGGAGCATATGGGAATTAAACTTATAACTCAAGTGAAACACCACCTTCTTCTAGTCATTGGAAGAATTCCATATCCTTAAATCCTATAGAAAAAATTGCAGAATTGGCATTGGGACTTTTATTTATGAATTCAACCCAAATGCCATTTCCTAATGCTTTCATAGAAGTTTTTTGAGCCAACTCTAGTTCATCATGCTCAACATGAAGAACCCCAATGTTGTTTAAAAATTCAATGGGTACTTCTTCTCTGCTCTTATTCAGAAGAGACTTTGTTGTCTTAAGATAATCTAAGGTTATACTGGGGTTTGATGATATTAATAACTCACCCATATTGATAAATCCATGGGCATCACATGGATCTATACGAGTTGAATTTTTAAAAATTTCCAAAGCCTTCTCTACCTACCCTTGTTGAGCATATATATGGCCTACAACTTTTAATCTATCATAGTTCTCAGGGTGGACCTCCAAAACCTTTTCAAAATTTGAGAGAGAACTCTTAAGACCTCCTAGCTTCAATTTAACTTGTCCAAAAAATCTTGTGGCCTCTGGCTTTCCTTGACTGATGCCATGTAGTAGCTATCAGTGGTGTCATAATCACCTTTACTATGATAAGATCATGCAAGATTATAATATGAATGAGATTTCATAAGAGGGTGGTCAGTTGAAACAAGAGCTATCTCAGTCAACTATTCCACAAGAAAATATTGCCCTGTGAAGAAAAATGGTTTACTAAATGATTCAATGCCATTACACAGTACATGTATAATTCAAAGGCTCTATGCATCTTTTCCATTCCTTCATGAACACTAGCTTTTTCAAGAACTATGAGAATCTTACAAGTAAAAAATGCATATAACTGACCATAGAGATTTATGTAGAGGCAAAACATCATTTCCTAATACCTCCATAAAATTTTGTTAAGCCAACTCTAGTTCATCACACTCAAAATGAAGAACCCCAATGTTGTTTAATAATTCAATGGGTACTTCTTATCTGATCTTCTTCAAAAGAGACTCTGGCATCTTAAGAGAATCTAAGGCTGCATTAGGGTCTCAAAATATTAATAACTCACCCATCTTGATAAATACATGGGCATCATGTGGATCTATGCTTGTTTCCTTTATTAAAATTTCCAAAGCGTTCTATTGGTTCTCAAATTTATAGTATGAAAAACCTTAAAAGGATGCCAAGCTTTATGATTAGGTTATGCAACCAATTTGGCCAACTAACAGAATCAACCCAAGTGGTTAGGATTATCTACTCTTTAGGCTCTACTTTGCCTAGGTGGGGGTTACCTTAAATTCATTAATGATTAATTACTCCTCAAATTTGTTGGTGACTTCAGAGTATATTAATGGATTTATGTAATTTTGTCAATTGAATCATCCAATTCACCTAATCCAAAATGGCATATGATTTTAATTAGGTTTTTTTTTCATTTTCTATTCTAATATTACTCCTACTCCTACACAACAAAAAGTTAAAATTGGAATTTTTAAATATGATACAAAGAAATGATTCTAGAAAAGAATTGATCGGTGCCTTTCTCAACAATTAGGTAATGAAGTCTGTTCACAGAAAGATTTATGCTTTCTATTTAGCCACAACTCAAATTATTTGGCATGGGATTGTCTATGACTGGCATAAACATGCAAGATTATAATTACCTGGCTCTTCTTAATTATCCAAATTGAATCCTCCAAGTTACAAAAATCTATTCAATGGAATTTAATCCCTACTTGAGGAAACCCAATTAGATAAACCACCCAAAAATAAAAAATGTGTTTTGAAGAGCTAAACATATACTTGATATCTTAATTCAAATAATAATGTGAAATAAAAATGGAGACAACCAGATAAAGTATAACATGAATATTCAATAAGCAATTGAGAACTAGATATATGGCACTAGAGAAATGTGGTTTGCTTTTATTGATATACCTTTGAAGATCAGGCCTTACAATACCTTTTTCCAAAATCAAATTCCCAGAGAGCTTTCCCGAGGTCTTGGTTTCCTTCTTATAGGGGTGAAGGAATCTACAAGCTTTAGACCTTTCACATTCCAAAAATGACTTTTCATATACCCACCCTAAATATGACCTATTACAACATATACTTTTTGACAAGTCTTACAAAGATCACCAAATATATTTTGAATACATTATTGGAAAGCATAAAAACAAGAAAAAGACAAAACCTGAGGACGTCCAAGATTTGTTAGTGCCATTTTGATGCTAGCTTGATGCTCAATGATCCTCTGAATACTTGCCTTGCTTATTCTTCAGTTGTCAAATATTGATTCTCCCATTGGTACACTATAGAGTTATTAGGCCACTTATATCTATGATCTAGAGTAGGTTGGCCTGGTGATCTTTCCATCTTTTGTCTAGTAGCACTTTGGCATAAATGATGAACTTTGGATATCCAACATCCAAATCAATTACTCTATCCAAAATGACATTGAAACCGAGAATAATTATGTTTTGATATTTTTTCAAGAAATCAATGACTTGAGAAATTGTTTGAACATATTCACTTTTCCATACATCAAAACCTTGATCTTTTTATCCTCTATCAAAATGGAAGGAATAAACTAGTGTTTGAAGGTAGCAAAAGAATCAATCTTTGCCTATATTTTTTGGCTCTCACCATTAACATATTGAAATTTATCCAAGATCATTTTCACTATCTTCTCTATTGGCTTGAGTGAGGTTAGAGCACCTAGATCTCTCTGTAGAACTTTGCACAAGGTTATCAACGTATGGTGTGCAAGTTGCCATTTCTTATATATTGGATCCAAAAAAGAAATATTGACCTTCAACTAATCAATGGCCTGAGACAAGGAAGAATAACATTCATGCACATCTCCCAACTTGTCAAAAACTAATTTTACTTGTATTCCAAAATCTTCTCAAACACCTCAATGATTTTCAATTTGACCTCATCCTTTGTCTTCTCATTTTGTTTTTAAAAATCTTCAATTTCTTTCTCCAACTTCAACTTCAATGCATTCAACTAATCAAATAGGATTGTATTATCACTGGTTATTTGTGGCACAAGGGATTGGTATGGCACAATTGCTTACCTTGCGAATCAACACCCTTTAACTACTTCTTTAGTTTGACATTTTCCAAATACAGCCTATTCACTTCATCATTCATCTCAATTTGAGTTTTTTCATAGTCGAGTAATATTTGCTCCATTTTCTTGACAACTTGTGTGAACATTGTAGAGTGCACAGTAAGGGTGTTAGATTCAAGCATTGATGTATCCTAAAATATTTTCACCATTGCTATTCCCCTCAACTCCTGTATTACATCAAGCAATCTTGGCTAGTTGGTGTTCTTCTATGTTGCCTATATTGATAGATTCTATGTCTTTGGTTTAAACCCATAACCACTAACACCATCCTCATAATCAAACTCAAAAACCATCATGGGGTCATCTTGATTTGTCACTTGGTACAACAAAAACATTTTCTTCAATTACAGGCTAGGGATGATCAACATATTACTCTTCAAAACCATTTGTCTAGCCTCATCAGGGTTGACATTTATTTCATCAATTTTCAAATCCTTAGAAGTTTGTGTCATAAATTGATCATGCTAAGATTCATCAGCACCCATTTGATTTATTTTCACCTTTTATTCAAATTATTTCATCTTTGTTTTGAGCCAAAAATCTTTGAATTTTAGGGTATTGATGAAATCATCATCCTTGATGAACCTCATAGAAGCCACAACCCTTTCATCTTCTTGTAGTTCAGGGTCACCTTGTACCTAATCATCCATTCTTGCTTTTGGTTTGTGTGATTTTATTTCTTGACAAACAAAGGGTTGATCAACTTCCTCTTCCTCTCCCATATGCCTCAAAATACTAGCCACCTCCTCAGAGTCACCATCTCCTTCAGTCATTTCATATGGTACCAATGGAAAAACATCATCAGTGTTTTGCCTTTTGGTAGGGGGTGAATCAAGAACAATTAAATCTTGCACTAACATTACATCTAGACCGGATTCTTGATTCACAACTCCTATTGGATTTTTGATAGGGAGGTTGGTAGCTTTTGCAGGCTGCTTCTTAGACTTGCCATATATTTTTTCAAAATTATCAATTATCAAATCTATTCTTTTCAAAGGGTCCTTCTCTTCAACAAAAAATCCTAAAAAATTAGGGTTTTGTTTTCTTTAGTCATCCTCAATCTTCTTCAAAATTTCCCATTTTCTTTTCCTATTATATACCTCTTCAAAAGTGACACAATTCTGATCACATCCTCATTAAGATTTATTTGATAGGATATCCCCATCCTAGTAAGGATGACTTGTCTAAAAAAGTTCATGTGACCCTCTGGATCAAAAACCCTTTCTATCCCTGATTTCAAAGAATATTTAGCCTTCAAATAGGCTTGCAACTCCTCCAAGGTATCTGCACCAATGTACCATTCACCAAACACAGTGGAATCTGGAAGAAATGTGCCCTTATTTTATTTTTTCATCACATCTTTCTCCATCCATAGCATCTACCACATTAATTCAAGAAAATTAATTCTATTTGGCACAAATTTTGGCAACACATGGGGTGGTTGAGTACACCCATATACTCTAATTATAGTATGCTCAAGCAAGAAATACCAATCAATAAAGTTATGTTTGTGACCCTATTCTGGCCTATGAGCAAGAGGCCTCAACATTTCTCTAACCTCTTTGCTTAATATAGGAAAAAGGCTACCAAGGGAATTAATTATTATGACCAAGAAATTATCATGGAACACAACATAGTTACAGTTTTGGCAATGAGTGTCCCATTTTTAACACCAACACTGTATAGGTAATCTCTGTCTCTTTTCATCAATCATGCTCAAGTCCATCATGCTAGACCAATTCCTTCTATTCTGATATAAAACTAAATGACACAATAAAGAATAATATTTTAACTCCATAGGTTTCTGTTCTCCCTTATTTGTAAAAATCCGTCATGCAATTTCTTCTCGATAAATGATGCAAAATCATACTCAACATTAACCTTTGGGTTCTATATTCTCATGGCCATAATCATCATGCCAATTAGCATTCTATCTTGGGAATCAATTCCTAGCACTTGACACAAAGAAAATTGTCCTTTTGAAATACACAACAAAGTCATCAACTGGAAAAGGCTCAACTGTAGTGGTTAGGATTGAAATCCTTCTATTTTTGGCCCCTTTCCTCATGTACATGGGCAACTCATTACTCCTATGTATATTTATCATAGTAGTATATTCTTGTTCACTCTTCTTTAAGTCAACTTTTGTGAGGGCTTGATTGTTGAGCATGAAGCAATCAATGCTTGCATTTATGTCCACAACCACTAATGGTGACCCATTTGACAACCTAATAGTTTTGGTGGTTGGATGATAGTGTTGTACCAATATCTTGATCAAATCCACATCAATGAATACGTTTGGCACCAAAAGCTTAGCCAAATTCAAATTCCATGGGTTTGTAACTAGTCCTTGTCCATCTTGCTTTTCACAAAAATACCAAAAAAAGTTTTATCTTGAGATAGGAACTCTAGCATCCTAACACCCCTTTGCTAAATCCTTGAATAATTTCTTATACCCTTTGTCAACTGAATTTGACAAAATGTTCAATAGTGACTGTTGAAGGGACCACTTCTTAGGAACATGAGGTTCAGTGCTCTTATTTATAGACTCAGATTTCTTAGGTGGCATAGTTTGATGCTTTTATGAACTAGGGTTTTGATAGTCACTTGCTCTACCAAACCAGTTGAAAATAAAGTACAAACTAAATACCGACTAATATGGTTAGCCTCCAAAAACCCATTATCTAATAAACCCTATTATTTTACCCTATTTTGGATTAATGTGGTTTATTAAACCTTAATAAGATAGAACTATGTGAATTAATTCACACTATAAAGATACAAAATAAAGTAAAAATATAAATGTAAAATATTGAAACTGATCATGAGACTCTAGCGTGTTAAATATTGAAAGTAAAATAAAAGACATAATACTTAATGGTTCCTTTTATTGTTTAGGATTGAGACTATATGAAGGTGGCATGAAATAGCAAAATACTTAATTATAGGATTCTTAGATTAGGATTTGGATCTCTATGTGTACTTGGACATTAACATCAACCTTTGGTCATTGCCTCTGATGCTTGTGTTTTGAAGTTGACATTTTTTTCTGTGTAATTATTTCCTCTCTATTTTTTATAGGTTGGTGTTAATGTTTCTCTAAAGTTTATATGTGTTAACTTGAGGTTTGACTATGCACATACCTCTCAAAAATCTATCTCTGTCACTTGAAACCCTTGGTCTAGTTGTAACGATAAACTTATGTCTACAAAAGGGGAATAAATGTGGGTTTCATTGACCCAAACCATGCTCAGCTAAATAGTTGAGTGTTGCCTACATATCAAATACTCTGAAGAGGGAAATCAAACTTTATGTATTTATTCTCGTTTGGTGAATGTGTGAAATAGTGCTTGTTAAATAGATGTAACATGTAATCTAGCCCCTGATACTTGGAAATTGGAAACTTTGGCTTGGCTCTTGTGTGCTTTAGACTTGGCTAAGACCTTCTTCTAGTGACTAATTGGTAAATTTAGAAGAATAGGGTAGTTATCTCAAATGTGCAAGTGTTTTAATATGTATGATAAGTACTTGTTAGCTTATTAATAGGCCCATTCACATTTTATATTTATACAAGATTCTTTGGGTAATTTATCATTCCATAGACATGTGAAAATTACACATCAACCCATATGAATGATTTGAATTTGAAATGTGACCATTTATTGGTGTGGGACAAATCATTAGAATCAAGTAGTGCCATCAAACAATATGTATTAAGACTAACATTACTGTCTAAGAGACTATAACATTAATCTGATGATCTAGAGATGTTTAAGTAGGATAAATAACTATTTTGACATAGGTGGTTGGAATTCTTGTAGGTGACTGATAACAACTTGGAATGGTTAGACTTGTTGAAGGCATGTGGATGTGAGAAAATGGTGAATGAGAGTCATATTTGCATGCTCAAGTAATGTAGGGCAAATTTAAGTCAAAATTAACATTGCCAAGTATCAATTACCATACTTTAGTGTCTATAAATTTCTCAATTTAAATTAAGTATTCAAATGTAATACAAACACTAGAGTAAAAGGATGAAAACATGTACCTGAGTGTGTACATGACAATTTGTCTTTGGAATATGCTCCAAACATGTAGCCTACACTAAATAAACCTAGAAAGAAAATTTAGCATTCAATGTTGATGGAATGAAATCTAAAAATGCATAAATTGAAACTTCAAATTGAAGAACAAGAAAGAGTATAGTTGTAGGTGGATGAATCATGTTACCTTGTAACTTGATGGAGACGATGCCTTTCTATTAAAGCATTGGATAATGAATAACTAAGATGAGTCCATGGATTGGGAATCAAATTACCAAACCTTTATTGGAAAAATAAATGGAGAGTGCCAAGGTTGTTGAGCATCGCATTAACCTCAACCAAAATAAACCGTGTAAGTAATCTTACACTAATCTTGTAACCCAAATATGGAAGGTGGGAGCCACATATTGGTCTTGTGGAGTAATTTCAAGGACATTGAGCGAACTTAATCTCATCCACATTAACTCATTTAAACATGTATCAATCATTGCAAATGAATTTATAGATTCAAGGGTGCTCATTGTTGGGTACCATGGAATGTGCTTGTAAAGTAGAAGTTTTGATAATCTGTATGTGTATGAACAACATTAATTCCCCATAATTGGTGTTAGCATTATAAATTATGATAATGTGTATGCATGAACCAACTTCATGCCTCATAATATGAACTAATCGGTTTCAATACCATATAAAATGTCATTCATCTATATGTTGTTTGTGTTTCATATCTAAACAACCTTAAAACTTGTGGTCCATGTCCTATTCTTGTTTCAATGAATGCAACAATTTATAGGATTATACTGATGGTTTAGAAACTCAACCAACTTTCTTAGAACCATGTCATATCCTAAAACCAATCTTTATATAATGTATATAATTCAATTGAAGTGTTTGAGTGTGGGTTCTTTCCTTGAATCATCTTCACCATGCCAAAACAATAAAAAAACCAACAAGAATACAGAAACATACAAATACTATTTTTAGTTGATGCAAGATTACCTATACACCTTAGATGTTCCTACATGACATCTTCCCACTACTGTTAAGATTCTATATTGTATTCTTTATCATCCCACTTTAAAATTTAAATATGATTTCATATTTAACTTCAATTCAAATTAAAAAAATTGAGAGAGAGAGAGAGAGAGAGAGAGAGAGAGAGAGAGAGAGAGAGAGAGAGAGAGAGAGAGAGAGAGAGAGAGAGAGAGAGAGAGAGAGAGAGAGAGAGAGAGAGAGAGAGAGAGAGAGAGAGATACAAATGATACAAATGTATTTTGATTTTATAAGCATAAATACATTGTATTTCTTCAAGTTTTGGTAAAACAAAGCATTAAATTTTAGGGACAATAAAGGGATGACCATGTATGTATGTACATTTGAAAATTATGAAATATATAACTTTTTAATTATATAATTAAAATGTTAAAATCATTAAATATTTTAATAATATTATTTAATAAAGTTATATTTATAATATTGAATATCAAACAATTAATATTTAATATTGACCATTGAAAATTGAACCCAACAATTGAGTGGAACAGTGAAATACAAATACAAAATTCAATATGTACTAAAAAGGTGGGGTATGCATTGCTCTAAAACAC